>JANBXA010000367.1:26802500-26832500 GCA_030556225.1 Cricetiscus sungorus | reverse complement strand
AAGCTTGCAGAAGGAAGTGAAAAGATTACAGCAAATGATCTCCAAAATAGACAACAGAAAACACTAGGATCAGTGAACCCCAAAGGTCTTTCTTTAAAAAGATCAACAAAATTGGCAAACCTTACAACACCTCAGAAAAGAAAGAAACAAAACAAAACAAAACAAACAAAACCCAGAAGATAAATTACTAAAACCAGAAATGAAACAGGACACAGCCATGCCAGCCACTGAGGGTGGGTGACAGCACAGTGAGCTCAGCGCCCTCAAACATTGCTCATAGGAGTCTGCTGGACAATTTGGTCATTGCAAGTTCTCAGCGATAATCATCTCGTGACCAGTATTCTGCTCCCAAGCGTATCTCCTGAAGAATTGAAACACACAAATATCCACAGCAACTCCATCCACAATAACTTGAAAGGTGGGTGCAGCAGTGTCCATCCCCCTGGGGCTGGATGATTCTGATATATTCCTGCAGAACAATATTACTTAGTCCAGAAAACAGTGGTGGATTGGTGTATGTTATAACATGGACAAATCGTGCAAGCACCATGAATTTTACAAACAAAAAATTCCAAAACAAACAAACAAACAAACAATCCGGAAGCAAGCAAGCCATGGTGGTTCGTGCCTGTAACCCAAGCACTGAAGATGCTAAGGCAGGGGGTTGCCATGAGCTTAGTTCCAGCACTGGCTATATTAAAGGACCTTGTGTCAGGAGCAGGAAAAAGAAGGGGAGAGAGGGCAGAGGAAGGGAGAAAGAAGGAGAAAGGGAAGGGAAGAAAAGACATCTCTGGCCGGCGTCGGTGTCGAACGCCTTCAATCCCAGCACTTGGGAGGCAGAGGCAGGCGGGTCTCTGAGTTTGAGGCCAGCCTGATCTAGCGAGCTAGTTCCAGGAAAGGCTCCAAAGCAACACAGACAACCCCTGTCTCGAAAAACAAAACAAACAAACAAATAAAAAGACATCTCTGACGGCTCAGATAGTTATCAGTGAAGGGTGACCCCTGTGCCTATGAAAGTGCATGTGTGTGTGGCTTCTGACTGCAGAGAGAGGAACCTTGGCAGGAAGCACCCGCCCCGCCCCCACAACCCCAGTCGGTGGGTGATGAACGAACTCGCCAAAATGCAGACCCGAGCTTATGTGGAGAGTTTACTGGGAGAAAGAGAGACAGGAAAAGACCTCCCTACCTCTCCAGAGAAGCCGCTGGGAGAGAGAGGGAGTGGGCAGAGCGTGTCTTTTAGAAGGAACTTTGGCACCTGTGTACAGAGCCTGGGTACTGCTTTCCATGTGCACACTCTGCCCCGTCCCCAGGGGGTGGAGTCACATGAGCCTGGATGATAAGAGCCCTGTGGCTTCTTCCAGGGGGAAGCCATCACGCTTACTGACTTCATTCTGTGAATGCGGGAAGGCAGAGAACAGGAGTATAAAGAATCTGATGGACGCCAGAGGGGGGCGGAGACTGGACTGTGGG
This sequence comes from Cricetiscus sungorus, assembly GCA_030556225.1. Classification (NCBI taxonomy): domain Eukaryota; kingdom Metazoa; phylum Chordata; class Mammalia; order Rodentia; family Cricetidae; genus Cricetiscus; species Cricetiscus sungorus. The sequence continues at coordinate 26,831,030 of JANBXA010000367.1, read as the reverse complement.
AGAGAGAGAGGCGCCGAGCAGCAAACCAAGAGCGGTCAGGAAGGGCGGAAGACTACAGCCCAAGACCTGAGTTCAGCCTAGCTCATTCCTGGAGGTCTAAGCTACAGACTGGTCACAGCAGCAAGTAAGATGGGAGGCACATCCGGGGTCCGTGAAGGTCCCGGTCCAGAGCTCACACACCCTGGTCCTCTAAGCATTGGCAAGGTCCTGCATAAGGGCGGGACGTGGGTGGGGCCAGGTAACAGTTCTCAGTCACCATTGGGGAGGGCCAGGTTCTCACTTCAGGCAAAGACGAGGGGCTGAAATGTAGGTCAGCTACACCGTGTAAGTCAAAAAGAAATACAGGCTTTTGTAAATGATGGTGACATATAGGCATCGGGGACCCAAAATTAAACTATATAGCCCACCTCCCAGTTCTGGTAAAAAGTGTGGGTCACCATCTCACTGCAGATATAGCCAAGGAAGACCTTGAACTTCTGACTCTTCTACCTCACCTCCCCGTGCTGGTGCGTGCATGTAGGGCTGGGAATTGAACCAGGACCATGTGCATTTGAGGCGAGCCCCGCTCGATAACAATTCCACTATTAGATCTAGTTCACAGATACTGAAAAAGACAGCTAGCTGCTGAGATTAAGGAGCATTTCAGGGTACAGAGTGACAGGCGGGATGCCAGCCTCCTTCAGCAGACTTAATGCCTGTCCATTAACATCAGAGAAGAGTTCACTTGGCTTTCTTAGATGGAAAGTGCTCAGGGTGAATAACCCCAGCTGGGGCCTGAGCATAGCAGATGCTCTCTGCTCCACGTTACAGCCTCAGCAGAAATCCCGGTTTCCTGCAACCCCATCCTCGTGTGGTCCACTATCTTAAAGTGGGAACTTAGGATCCAACAGCCTCTCCAATTTCTTCTCAAGGGCGGTTAAGCACCGTGTGCTCATTTTCAGGGTTTCTTCCGTGAGAAAAGCTGCCCTTTAATCCAGGGAAGAAACTTGGCGAGTGAGAGAGATCGTTCCCAGGCGTAGAGTATTGTCACTGAATGATTTCTGTGAGAAATCAGGCCAAAACAATAGAACCCTCTGGGGACTGTACATGCAGGCAGAAAGAATATGGTTACGTACCATGAAGGACAAGGACCTCTCAGCCCTTGAGAGGTAGATGCAGGATAGCCTGTACTACGACAACGAGATCTTGCTAAAAAACAAAAACGGTGGTGAATGGGGAGGTGACCCAATGGGCTCAGATCTTGGTGCACCTGCCGAGGGTCTGAGATTAGATCCCATAAAAGACAGGCGCTAATGGTGAGTCCCTGTTACCCCAGTGTGGGTGACAGGTGGGTCGATCCCCAAGGGTATGCTAGCCAGTGTAGCCAACATGGTGAGCTCCAGGTTCACCAAGAGACTGTCTCAAAAATACAAGATGGAGAGTCCCAGACACACACACACACACACACACACACACACACACACACACACACACACGCATGCACGCACGCACGCACACATGCACGCACACAGCAGAACAGGGAAAGGGTAGCTTCTGTCATGTTCCCAGAGAAGTTGAATGGTGGTTACCAAAAATCTATAAGCAAGATATGAACATGGACTCCACCAGTAAACATGATGATCCGGGAGAGAGAAAGCTCCTGGGCTTCAACCCTAGACAAAGGACTACAGGCAAGTTAAGAATACTGAGAGTGGGAGAAATAATCTTCCCCAGGGAAGAGCCCCTGTCGGTTCTCTAATACCAAGTTGTCAGCCCTGAAATCACACACACGTACATATGTATACACACGTGTAAATCACAGGAATGTATATATCCACACACATATAGTAAGCAGATTTGTAACAACAATTGAAGAAAAAGAGGCCAGAGGCCATGAATTTGAGAGAAAGCCAGGGAGGAGGTCCATGGCTGGGGGAGGGGAGAGAAAAGGAAAAGAGGGAAATGATTTAATTATATTTTAATCTCAAAAAGTATTTTAAAAAAGAGCTATGGACAAACCCTGACCCCCAACACTTATGAATAGGAAACTTCTTTGCAAATAAGAGTTTGTTTCCATCAAGCATCTAAAAATAGGCTCATCCTGGTTCTAAAGTAAGCCACAAATCCAATGACTGGTGTGCCTATAAGAAGTGGCAGATGTTTGTGACATTCTGACATAGAAGGCCTGTGACAGTGGAGACAGAGACTAAGATGTTGGGCTCCATAAACCCAGGAGCTTCAAGGACTAGAGAAAGGCATGGGGTGAATTTCTCTCAAGACCTTGAAAGGGAATGGCTCTATGCACGCCTCGATTTCAGACCTCATAAAGCCAAGAGTGATGGGATCCTGTCGTTTAAAGCTACCCAGGAGTCTCTATTCCCATATGGTTTTGTTTCTACTATTTTGATGGCCTCGCCATGCTTCAAAAACAGTAAATGGAAGATTCCAGAAGTCAGTACAAATGGATTTGTCCGGGATGTCTGGCTGTGTCACCTGCCAGCTAGTCACTCAGGAGCTATCTCCTTCAGCAGAATGTGTGTTCCCACAGGACTTGGGTGTAGGGCTTGGTACAGTCCTCATCTCCAGACATCCACTGGGGAGCTGGAAAGCACCTCCCGAGGACAATGGTAGGCAACTGTTAAATTGTTCCAGTAATGTAAGAAACATATGCTTTCTTTAAACGCAGAACTCTCCAGCAACACTGGTAACCAGCACTGTCAGAGACACACAATTAGGGGCCCTTCCCACAAGTAAATAGGACGTTGTGGTGAAATCCTTAAGCAGGTCCCTGGAGCTTCTCATGAAAGAGGAGGTGGGCGTGGCCATCTTTACCTGAATAGCTGTTTATTGTGCAAAATATCCTACCGCATTTCCATGCTAAGTGTTCACTCATGTTGCCATCCTTGTCATCTCTTGCTTTCATGTTTGGTCAGTTTTACATCAAAAGTAGAAGGGCCTGCAAGATGGCCCAGCAGTTTAAGGTGCTTGTCTTTGAGTCTGATCACGTGATTTCTTCCCTGGGACCCATATGGTAGGAGAGAACCGACTCCCTGGGGTCCCCACTTTCACATTGTGGCACCCAGGCATGCATGTGTCCTCTTCTGCCTCAAGCTATCACTACCTAAATAAATGCGATAAATTGCTTTATTTTTATTTATGTGCGTCATATGTGTGCAGGTGCCCAAGAAGGCCACAAGAGGGCATCGGCTACTCTGGCACTGAACTTAAACTGTCTGACACGGTTGCAGGCACCTAAACTCTGGTCCTCTGGAAGAGTCACAGCTTTGTCGCATCTACCTCAGCTGGCAAGGAAACACAACCACGACTCTTCTTCAAGCAGTTTATTCAGGAACCTTGTACATCAGCTTTTCCTCTCCCAGTCCCAATCGGGGATGTTAAAGCCTCCAGACTGCATCAACCAGGGGCTATGTCACGGGCTTAAATACTGACTCACAGCACAGTGGAAAACAATCAAGGGTCTCGGGCTTAGTTCCTCCCTAGCAGATGTGTGTTGGCAAATCAGAAGAGTACCAAGAACTACTCTGGTGCAAGATGTTCCAGCCAACAGCTCAGGCTTCCTCAAGGCGCCTTGGGGTCCATCCAGCGCCCTACATAGCTTCTCATAATTGCTGAGTTGTGAACCATCTCTCCAGACCCTATTCTTTCTTTTTTTTAAGGAGAAGACAATTTCATTTGCATGAATTTTCTGTTGTGCATATTGCTGTTCTTATTGTCTTATGTGCAAGTGGTTGTGGGGACCAAACCCAGGATTCTGCTCATGGTAGGCAGCAAGCTGCTCCCAACCAGGTCTGTCTTTCCTCAATCAGTAAGAGGGAATCCTCGTTTTTTTTTTTTTTTTTTTTTTTTTTGTATGGTTTGGACTTTCAAAAGACATGAGGAATATGAGGCTACTTTCTCAAAGTAGGCTAATCCTAGGTTATGCTAAAGTCCTTTTACATTCTTAGTGATGCAACACAAAAGCCTCATAGAATCAGGATTGGGAAAGTTGAAGAAAAATGAGGTGTACTAAGAAATTGTGGGCAGTAGAGGAAAAAGAGATTGTCATTTCAAAATCCTGATTAAAAACATTTTGGAGAAGAGCAAAAGATGAATAAATGTTTGGGTAAAAAAATGGATAACAATGCTGTGTCACCTTGACAAAGTACCGAGGTTTGGGGAAAATGAAAACCATGTGGGTGGAATAAAGGCCACCTGTAATGTTCATGTCCCATCCCAGCCTGTGGATGCATACATTGTGTGACACAATGGACTTTGAAGCCAGGGCTCAGGGAAGATGTTGAGATGAGATCCAGGTACACAGCAAACACAGCCATAAGAAGGAGTGGGGGTGTTAGGTAGGGAAGCTACGGGACCAGAAGCAGGATCTAGAATTGACAGGATCTAGAATCGCTTACAAAACCAACTACTGAACATGTCTGGGGGGGGGTTTCCTGGCCTGGGTCAGCTGAGACGGGAAGATCCATCTGAACTCTGGGTGGCACCATCCTGTGGAGTTCTGGATGGGGGCGATTAGTGGAGCACCCAGAATTCACCTCTCTACGATGTAACGGGACCAGCTGCCTCTTGTACCTGTGTCGTGGCATCCACCTATGGTGCACTGTCCCCACCAACTTGCAGCCAGGATGCTCCTCGGTAAGTTTTGTCAAGTGCTTTGCTGTTTAGAGACTACAGAAAAGACATCGCCGATCCCGGCAGGCCTGACACACTGCCTTGCACCCTGTGGAGCTGCAGTGCTCAACCTGTGGGTCACAGCGTATCAAATAGTTACATTATGGTTCGCAGCAGTAGCAAAGTTACAGTCACAGAATAGCAATGAAGTGATTTCATGGTTGCGGCCACCACAACATGAGAAACTGTACTAAGGGTTGCAGCATTAAGAAGGACAAGAACCACTGGAGTATGGGCATCTTGTCCATCCAGCCATCATGAGCCTCCAAGAAATTAAGATGAAAACTCTATCTGTCTATCCATCTATCCATCCATCCATCTATCCATCCATCCATCCATCCATCCATCCATCCATCCATCTATCTATCTATCTATCTATCTATCTATCTATCTATCTATCTATCATCTATCTATCATCTATCTATCATTTATCTATTCCCCCTCACACACACACACACATACACACACACACACACACGTATATATTTATACCCTCTCATAATTAATGGGGGTGGCTAGGAGATAGGCTGGGCTAGTTCTATCAGGAAAAATTAAAAAAAAAAAAAAAACGTTTAAACATAAAAAGAAACACCAAAACACCAGCTCTCTGCATAGGAATTTGTACTCTACAATTTCAGCACATCCAGGAATTTCACAGACAAAAAGATAACCCAAACAAATCCACATTTGGTCCCCTTATGTAATTTTTAGAATAAGCAAAGACGATAAATGAATAATGGGATGATTAATATAGTTGTAATTATTATAATTAACCAACTAAAACAGGATTATGCCCAGCTCCTGTCCTACATTGATTTGGAAAACGCTTTATTTCAATAGATCCCTATTTTGGAAGCATTATTACAGTGGGCTGCCTTACTAAGAATAGCAGGCTCTTCTCATGTCACCTCAGGACAAAGCCAGGCCGTCATTCATAGGTCTGGAGGGTAACCGTGAGACTAAGGGCCTAATGATGAGGCCCTATCCTCTGGAGAAATCATTCTTATTTGGACATGTGTTCTCTCTCTAAATGACTCTCGGCTGGCTTCAGGCCTGTCATCAGCCTCTCTCCACCCTTGTTAAGCAGGATCTAGGGATCCTGTGTCCCTCAGATGTAAAATGTCTGTTGTTGCAGAAAATCTCTTTGATTAGTTGGCAACTTTAATTCCCCTGTGTGTAAGTGGCAGGTGCTGTGCAGAGCTATGTGCTCAACAACTATGGCCAGCCGGTCGCCATGTTTCAAGCCCTCAGCCCCTCAGAGGCCCCCTTCACCCCCGTGCTTGTCCCTCTGGGGGTAGGGGGCAGTGTGCCCCCTCTGCTTCTTGTCTGGCTCCTGTCCACAGCAAGCCCTGGGGAGCTGCAGTTACTGTAGTTAACCATGATGGCCTGGCTCCTCTACTCCCTAGATTCATGTTATTTCTATGGGGAAACAGTGTCTGGTAGCCCAGGGCAGATTGGCAGTGGCCTTCTCTGTTGTCAGTGACGGGCTGTATGCGGAGCTGGCTGCCCGGAGTCGATGAGGGCATTGCTCCATGGTGTCTGCGTCATTTCCTCCTCCGCTTCTGCCCTGACTTTCCTCAATGGAGTACAGTGACATGGCGTGGAACCAGAAGCAAGAGTGAGGAAGGAGCAAAGGAGGGGACGGGGGCGGGAGGACGGGGGCGGGAGGACGGGGCAGCATTGTAATTGTAGCTATAACGGTGAAAGGAAATTATAGAGTGTACAGTGCGTTTACAGGGACACTTACATGCTTCTAGAGGAAGGGATCCTCAGTTCAGATCCTAACTTTGAACCTTTCTTCCTTCCTTTCCTTTGTGTGGAGTGTGTGTGTGTGTGTGTGTGTGTGTGTGTGTGTGTGTCTGTCTGTCTGTCTGTCTGTCTGTGTGTGTGTCTGTGTGTACACACAAAGAGGCCAGAAGTCCTCTTTGGGTGTCATTCCTTAGGACTCATCCCATTGTGTTTTGAGACAGGGCATCTCATGGGTCTGAAACTCTCCGAGTAGGCAGCCGGCCAAAGTCCTAGGGATCTGCTAGTCTCTGCCTCCCATCCATACCCTGCAGTGCTGGCAATACATCCCTGTGCCTAGATTTTTGCGGTGGGCTCTGGCGGATCGCACAGCGAGCACTTGCCAGCCTGAGTCATCTCCCCTGCCCCTGAGCCATCCATGCCATCCGTCCTAATGTGCATTGCCGATTGTTCACTCATTTGAACGATTCTGGCTGCATGACCCTGTGCGGGTCACTTCTGTGCTCTGCACTGTATCATCCGCCTTGGGAAATAATAGTAACTTTAGGAAATGGCAGCTGTGTGATAGGACGTCAGTGTAAAGTGCTTGCAATACTGTGTGTGAGGGTGAACTGTCAGAGCAAAGTACTTGGACATACTACGTGTCCTGGCTGGTTTTGCGTGTCAACTTGACACAAGCTAGAGTCATTAGAGAGGAAGAAGCCTCAGCTGAGGAAACGCCTCCATGAGATCCAGCTGTAAGGCATTTTCTCAATTAGTGATCAATGGAGAACGGCCCAACCCATGGTGGGTGGTGCCATCCCCGGGCTGGTGGTCCTGGGTTCTGTAAGAAAGCAGGCTGAGCAAGCTATGGGAAGCGAGTCAGTAAGCAGCGCCCCTCCGTGGCCTCTGCATCAGCTCGTGCCTCCAGGCTCCTGCCCTGTTTGAGCTCCTGTCCTGACTCCCTCTGGTAATAAACAGCAATGAGTAAACCCTTTCCTCCCAATTTGCTTTTGGGTCTTGTGTGTTGCAGCATCAGCAGCATCTGGGAGAAGCAAATGGCCGCACCGATGTGTGTGGTTGTAAGAAGGAGACGGTTCTACATGGGAGGGATGCTTCTTAGTGTGCTGATACACAGTTGTGGGGTACCGAAGAGGAAGCCGGTAGCTGGCTTAGAAATTTATCTACCTAGACATCTCTAGATAAAATCATGCAGTGGCGTAATAGCTTTAAGACCTGATACTCCTTTTCTATTTCTGTGTTGTGTGTGTAAACATGTGCATATACGTTAGTGTGTTTATCCATGTGTGTACATGCACATGTGCCAGAGTGCTCATCCATGTGTGAGTGTCCATGTGGAAGCCATGCCTTACACGTTTAAAATTCTGTTTATTTATTAATGGGTGCATGTGTGTGTGTGTGAGAGAGAGTGTGTGTGTGAGTGTGTGTGAGTGTGTGTGTGTGAGTGTGAGAGAGAGTGTGTGTGAGTGTGTGTGTGAGTGTGTGAGTGTGTGTATGTTTGTGTGTGTGAGAGAGTGTGTGTGAGTGTGTGTGAGTGTGAGTGTGTGTATGTGTGTGTGAGTGTGTGTGAATGTATGAGTGTGTGTGTGAGTGTGTGTGTGTGTATGTATGGTGTGTGTGAATGTGTGTGTGAATGTGTGTGTGTTTGTGTGTGTTTGTGTGTGTGTGTGAGTGTGTGTGAGTGAGTGTGTGTGAGTGTGTGTGAGTGTGTGTGTGAATGTGTGTGTGTTTGTGTGTGTGTGTGAGTGTGTGTGTTTGTGTGTGTGTGTGAGTATGTGTGAATGTGTGTGAGTGTGTGTGTGAGTGTGTGTATGTGTGTGTGAGTGTGTGTGTGAGTGTGTGTGTTTGTGTGTGTGTGAGTGTGTGTGAGTGTGTGTGTGAGTGTGTGTGTGAGTGTGTGTGTGAGTGTGTGTATGTGTGTGTGTGTTTGTGTGTGTGTGAGTGTGTGTATGTTTGTGTGTGTGTGAGTGTGTGTATGTGTGTGTGTGTTTGTGTGTGTGTGAGTGTGTGTATGTTTGTGTGTGTGTGAGTGTGAGTGTGTGTGTGAATGTGTGTGTGTTTGTGTGTGTGTGTGAGTGTGTGAGTGTGTGTGTGAGTGTGTATATGTTTGTGTGTGTGTGAGTGTGTGTGTGTGAGTGTGTGTATGTGTGTGTGTGAGTGTGTGAGTGTGTGTGTGAGTGTGTGTGTATGTTTGTGTGTGTGTGTGAGTGTGTGTGTGAGTGTGTGTATGTGTGTGTGTGAGTGTGTGTGTGTGTGTGTGTGTGTGTGTGTGTGTATGTGTGTGTATGTGTGTGTGGCCAAGCTCAGCAGCCTGAGTTCCATCCCAGGACTCACATGGCAGATGAGAGCTGCTCCTGGACGTACAGTGGATGAGACCCATGCAGACAACAGAGATCTTGCTTTAACGTGGCTAATCTAAAGTTGACTGATGATAACCATTTTGCTTCCCTCCCAGCCCTTTTCAGTTCCCCAAACCATGAAAAACACACAGTAAGAAACTGAGATAAGATACACATAAATCAGGACAGCGTCTTTCTTCCAGGGCACAGGAAGGTGAGCATGCATCCCAGGGTCCTTCGTGTGTCAGTCCAAGCCGCTTTCCTGTCTGCTGATACTGTACAGAGGAGTCAGCCAGGGAGTCCAAGGTCAGGGGGACCCGTGAGGTTCAAGTTTATTAGCCTGCAATATATGCCTGAAGAACAAACAGGGCTTCACATTGTATTGTGTTGTGTCTTCTTCCTCCTTCCCTTCCTTCCTTCCTTCCTCCCTCCCTTCCTTCCCTCCTTCCCTTCTTTCCTTCCTTCCTTCCTTCCCTCCTTCCCTTCGTTCCTTCCTTCCTTTCTTCCTTCCTTCCTTCTTCCTTCCTTTCTTTCTTCCCTCCTCCCTCCCTTTCTTCCCTCCCTCTCTCCCTCCTTCCCTCCCTCTCTCCCTCTCTCCCTCTCTCCCTCTCTCCTTCCCTCCCTCTCTCCCTCCTTCCCTCCCTTTCTTCTTTTTGCAATAAGCCATTATCAGCAGTAAGCTAAAATGATTAAATGTATGTTGCATGAAAAATTAGGAATGGAATTTCTCTGTGTTGTAGAAGTTGATGGATGTTTAGCTTGGTCAAGATGCTAATTGTCATGTTCTGTCTACCACGGGAGCTGTTGTTCTAATCACAACTGCATGGAAACCACAAGCTACAGACATGCTCATGATTGAATACATGTGTTACATGTGCACATGAAATGTGCTGTTTATGTTTAGTTAGGAAGATGTTCTAGGGGGCTATTCCCAGACACGTTAATTTGGCGTGTACTGCTTTGTTCTGTGTTGTGTCTGTCTGTCTGTCTATGCTGCCTGTTCTTGCCATTCCTGGTAGCACACACCTCTACACCCAGCACTACAGCAGGAGGATTGTGAGTTCAAGGCCCTACCTCAAAAATAAAGAGCACATAAAAACGCTTCTTAATTAATCTTGCCTCTTCATTTCTAGTTTTCTTGTAAAGTTGAAAAATATGCAAGGCCGTGTTAGCTCTATTTTGAGCAGCAGAAGTTTTCAAATGGTTAACGATGGTGGTTTAATAATGTCATCCAATGATTCAGAAAGAACCCAACTCAGCCTAATAATGGCTCTTTGTCTCCGTGCAATTTATAGGATCAGTGTAAACAGTACGTTCTCTCTAAGATAAAATATCTGACATTTTTGCTGATTCTGTTGTTGATTCAGTTTCCACTCTGTTAAAAATAAAGCATTTCACAGAAGTAATATGAATATGACTTTTGGAGGAGTACTGAACTCTGGGAGAAATCACACACTCTTAAATACTGTTAGGAACCCAAGTGGTCTTAGCAGGGATGTCTTCATGATGCTTTCCATGTGGCTAATGAAAGTAAAAATAGACAAGAGCGGCAACATCAAAATGGACAGAGGTAGCTGAAGCACGAGAGGAACAAGGGTGAAAAGGCAGTGTGGAGTGGGAGGAAATATTTGCACAATGTATGCCTAAAGTATCATGGATGTCCGAAGCATGTACAGACATCTGTGGGGCCTGTGAGATGGCTCAGTGGGTAAAGGCGCTGGATGCTGATCACTAAGACAGATGATCTGAGCTGCGTTCCTGAGCCTCATGCAAAGGGTGTAGGGATAGAACTGCCTGCACAGAGGTGACCTCTGACCTCCACATGCCTTCCATGACATATGTGCCCCCATCTCTCTCATACACACACACACACACACACAACAAACAAATAAATAAGAACTCCTATGATTCAATCCAAAAATAATCAAAAAAGAAACCAAATTGTAAAGCAGGCAAAATGCACACATCCAACATGCACACGTATTACAGAACATGTAGTTCATTTCCTTTCAGGGGACAGAGCTCCAGAACGCAGTCTTCATGCACTGCGTGTGCCATGGTTCTCAAGTGCTTGCCCACCCAGGAAATAAGGCCACAAGCATAAACTCGACAAAGCAATCAAATAAGCATTTCTCCAAAGGAGTCACAGCAGTGGGCAACAGACACAGACAATACACACCCACATGGACGAGCCTTTGGGACCCGTGAGGGAACTAAACCAGACTCAGAAGGACTACATGATTCCATTAAAGCGGGATATCTAAATCAATCAAATTCACAGAAGTAGAAAGTAAAAAGCATTTATTTCAGACTGGCAGGAGGCAAAAAAATGTTCTAGATATTTACTCTACAGTAGCATGTGTTTAGTTAGTAGTACCAAATGGGATGTTTAAAACTGGTTGTGAGATTTTAATTTGCATCACGTGGTTAGTGGGATGGGATGTGGGTGTGTTATGTAGTTCAGAGTGGTCTTGAACTTTCTATGTAGCCAAGGCTGGTATTTAACATATAATCCTCTGCATTTTCATGTTTGTTTGTTTGTTTTTTAACCAGAATTTTATAAGTCAAATAGGGCAGAAATACCTTTAGAGTTGTTCAGTGGCATACACATTATTTGTACCCAATCAAGGCTACAATGATGCTTAAATAGAAATATTACTTGATATAATGTGTAAGTATATGTATATACAGAACAAATTGCAGAAAGGCAGAATTTTATACACATAAATTTGTTACCCGCCAGCCTGGTCCCAGAGCCGCAACAGCTGCAATAACACACAGGGATGCTGTATTAGATAAAAAACTGTTGGCCTGTTACTAGCATTTCTAATTGGCTAGCTCTGTCTCAAATATTAATCCATTTCTATTCATCTAAATGTTTCCATGTGGTCTTATCTTACCGGAGAGAGGGTCTGGACCTCTTCCTCTAGTCCCTACATCTTGACTCCCTACTACATCTCCCAGAATCCTCTTTGTCTCCTAGTCCCGCCTATCTTGCCTTCCTATTGGCCAACAGTGCTTTATTCATTAACCAATAAGAGAAACATATTTACAGAATGACATTTCCCATCATAAATCTATGATGAAGCTGACAGTGAAAGGGAGTATTTTTGCCTGGAACTCCTTTATCTTGTCTTGACCTAGGTCCCTCTGAGCAGCACCCATAGACTGTGTCTTCTTTTTGATACAGTAGAGAAAATGTCCTTTCTTTAGGAAAGGGCCTCCATAGCCCCTGGTGCTTATCCTGTCTGTATTCTCAAGGACGTTGCTTCTATAAGTCTTGTCTCACTCTCACTCTTACTCTGTTTCTCCTCTCACTTTTGCTTTCTTCCTCTTGGTCTCATGTAATACAGGCTGTCCTTGAACTCAACATGTAACTGAGGATCACCTTGAATTTGTGTTCCTGAAGTACCTGTGTGTCATCACACCTGGTTTATATGGTAATGGGGATCAAACACTGGGCTTCATGCATGTCAGTCAAGGACTACACAGTAGGCAGAGTTTCCCTTCCCACCCACCAGTTCCCAAGTAACCAACATGGAGTCTTAATATTAATTCTAAATGCTTGGCCAATAGCTCAGGCTTGCTACTTTCCAGCTCCTGCCCCATGTACAGCTAGCCCTCATTCCACTACTTGGTATCAGATATTGAAAGTTCACCAGCTTAGTTTATGTTAAGCAGAGTAGGGAACAAGCAAATGTCTTTTCATTTATCAGCACTTTGGGTATGGGAGAGGGAGGGACACTGGTCAACATGGGACATTTTTCTCAGTTCTCTCAGTCTTACATTTTGAGACAGACTCTCACACTGAACTTGGATCTCAGACTTGGCTAGACTGTCTGGTCAGTGGGTCCCTGGGATTTTTCTATTTCTGTACTACCCAAACTTGAGCTACCAACATGTGCCACTGTGCCGGGCTTTTATCTGAGTACAAGGATCCAAACTCAGGTCTTCATGCTGGTGTGGCAAGATCTTCCCACACCTCCCTAGCCCTCTTTGTCCTTTAAGTCTCACCCATGAATCAGCAATGCCTTGGAGGTTCCCTGGGTTCCTCGGTGGGGTTGGAGTTATCATGGGCATCTGTATCACCCAGGGAGACTCTCTGCATTGCTGTTAAGGTCTCATTTCAACCTCAACACTGGTTCCCCATATCATACAGTCTTGCTGTCTGTCTCTGTTCTCTGTTGCTCACAATTGTCCCTTTAACATAAAATACTCCAGAGGTGTCCATACTTTGTATTATTTGACAGTTTGGGGCCTGCCTTTTCCCCTTCCAGTGCAGATAAAACCTAGGCCTTACACATGCCAGGCAAGTACTCTACCATTGGGCTGTATCTCCAGACCATGGCTTTTGAGACACCTTATAGCTCAGGTGGGCTTTGATTTTGCTTACTATGCCAGACTGACTTTAAACTCATGACCCTTCTGCCCCTGTCTCTCAAGTGCTATAACAGCACATATCACCAGTCCCAGCTCTAGCTGCTTCTGTTTATTATTATTATTGATATTATTATTGTTACATGGATATGTATATATTGGGTATGGTCTGTGCCTGTGAGTGCAATGACAGGACAATGTTGGATCCCCTAGGGCTGGAGTTACAGAAGATTGTGAAGTAATGTAGGTGCTGTGAGCTGAGTTCTGGTCCTCTGGGAGAATCATATGTTTTCTTAACTGCAAAGTCATGTCTCGAGGCCCATGGGTCTGTGATGGGAGATGTTATTCTGTAAATATGTTTCTCATATTGGTTAATGAATAAAGCACTGTGGCCAATGAGAAAGCAAGATAGGCAGGACTAGGAGACAAGGAGGAAAGAGGAAGTAGTTAGGAGGAGTCAACACTGAGAGCCCAGAGAGGTAGAATGCCAGTGCCGCTCTGGCCGGTAAGATGAGCCACATGGAAATACTTAGAATAGTAGAAATGGGTTAATCGTTAAGACAGAGCTAGACCGTAAGCAATGATAGTAACTGACCAACAGGATTGTGTCAAATACAGCGTCTCTGTGTATTATTGGGGGCTGGCGTGGCAGCGGGCGTGGCGGCGGGACCAGACCGGCGGCAGGGGAAAAATTGTGCCAGTAACAGGTCTGCTTCTTGAAGACGGGTAGGCCTGGGGCTTAACATGATATTTCCCACATTATACACTTCCTCTAGGATTGATTTATATCTGGAGGAGCAAAAGGGCACAACAGTACAGTTTCCCATAACTTAGCAAAGACACATTCTAAGAGACACATCATTATGACACTGTTCCTTATGCAAACACTCTTGCATACTTACATAAACACAGATTTTATGTAGGGCATTGCCATCCCGGCACTGTGCTGGGAGCCAATGTGTAAGGCTGCCGTCTATATAACGCAGTGGTGCTTTCAAATAATAAGTATATTATTTTATGTATGATATATGAAAAACTTTAAAAACATTGAATGTTAATAAGTACGAGTACAGCCTGAAAGTGTGAAAACAGGAATAGCACAGTAATACGTAAGTCACTAAAATGGCCACTCAGCATATTTGCCGAGTACGTGCTGCACGCAACCGAATGGACTGTGTTTCTCTGTGACTGGGAGCACAGCTGGTTAGTTTGCACCAGCAGCACGAAAAACACTCAAGCAGCACTTCCTGCTGAGCTGTCACTAGGCAACAGGGTGTTCCAAGTCCATGTCACTAGGCAACAGGGTGTTTCAACAATATTACAACCTTTCAGGACCACCATTTCTCTATGCAGCATGCTGGGACTCAGCTTTGTTATGTGTAGCAGGACTGCACTGTGATTGGTCCCAGGGTAGTACAAGTCACTGTCATATGTGCGGAAAGGAAAGAACGCATGACACACACACCTTTACTGAAGCCATCATGGCTGCTGGATCTTTGCCCATTAAACAACCATGTCCTCGCCCACTCTTGTGGAACGAGAGTAAGCAATGGCACATCCCTGTCACTCATGTCATAGAAGTGACTGCACCCAAAAGCACCCCAGACTGTCAACTCCTTCTTTTACCTTCCTTGGTCATGCCAGTGCTGCATTTTATTTTCACTTATTATAACATTTCAATAGACTGCTAGCTGAGTGTGACAAAGGCCTGGGTTTGATCTCCAGTACCAAATTAGCAATGGTGCTTACCTGTTACCCCAGCACTCATCAGGAGTCAGAGGCAGGAAGGATGGAAGAGAACGACTTTTTAAATAACATTGTAGAAATTCCCCAGTCTTCAACTCAAGCATCTGAGTGAGCTTGTCCTGACTTTGTTTCCTTCCTTGTCTATCCCTGGGCAACAACAGGTTTTACACATTCTTCTTTTTGTATGTTCTTAAAATATAAATATTTTATTACTTCATCAAGAATTTCATACAATGTATTGTGAGCACATTTCCCCCAACTCCTTCCCTTAACTACTTTCAGACACACACCCCAATTTCTCGTCCTTTCAAAAAATAACTCACCCATTACAGTTCATATGTCTCTAGGTTTGTGACCATACAGTAGAGTGTGGTCACCCAAGCAGGAGCCACACCCTTAAAAGACTGAGTCTCCCTCCTCCAGGAGCTACGGATTGCCCAAAGCTCATAGGTTAAGGGCTGGGCCTCGGGAACTTGTCATCACTCCATGTTAGAATACTGACTGCCTTGATCATGTGAGAGTCTTATGCAGGCAACACAATTGCCGTGAGTTCATGAGAATGGTCAACTCACAACTGGTCCACAGGCAGAGAATAAGTGACTGTAGAGGGCTCAACCACACTTGTGGTATCTGCATCACACCCTCTTCCCATACTCAAGGACCATCTTGGAAGAGGAGGTGGGAAGATTGTAAGAGCTGGAGGTTGGTGAGGATCTCAGCAAATCAGCATCTTCTGGGTGTGACAGTCTCACCGGCTTAAACATAAAGCACATATAATTTTGTGTTGATTGCATTTCATCACCAACATTTGCCTACGTGGTTTTGAACTCACAATGTTCGACTGCAACATACTTGGTAATATGCTGTAAGTTACATAGTTCTATTCATTCTGAATAATGTATGTGTCCCATTTAGTCACATCCAGCCTTTACAAATTATTCCTTGTAATTACATTCTAGAAGTGAGTGGGATGTTTGTGTGAGGTGAATACCTTCTTAATTATGACTTCAAGCCCAACAGAACTCCATTCACATGGAAGCCACGAGCTTAAGTTCAATTTGCACACAAGTTTGCTTGTCAGTGTGCCCCACAGCAAGGGATGGATGGTCCCTCCAGGCAATGGACTTTGATAGAATTTTGTGAAGGCCGCATACATGAACCTGACTATGTCCCATTCATGCCCTCTTTTGATCTGCTTAATCACCCATTCCTAAGCAACTTTGAAATGCTCTGGGCTTTTTAATTTTTCCGTGCTGCTGGACTTTTCTAGGGATATATAATTGTATGTAATTGACTCCAAACACCAGGAGTTTGAGACCTGGAACCAGGGAGGGAATGGATCTTGGGAGTTTACAGACACAGCCCATGCAGCTCCCAAAGAAGTCGGGGCCGGAGGAGGGGTCAAGGATGCTCAGGATGTGGTCATATCTTCCTTTTGTGCTGGGCGTTATTTATTTACTTTTTTATTATGTCGCTTAAGCACTTCCTTCAAAATTTATACTCAAGGGGTCGGCTAGATGGCTCAGCTGGCAAATTTGCTTTCCCAATTCACACAGCAGAAGGAGAGGACCAACACGAGTGAGCTGTTAAGAAGAAGCTGAATTTAGAAATCTCTGAAGTGGGGATGGGAGCAAATTTTGGTGCCTCCTCTGTACCTGTGCAATTTTACCTCATTCTCCATCTCCTTGGAAAATGTGTATTGGGAGGAGTAGCCTATGCGCCCTACATGTTTGTAACAAACCTCAGTTTCATGGATATGTATATGGTAAAATCAACCAACCCAGGGACTTACAAATTCTAAGAATAGCACTAGAGTTCAAGGCATAAATATGTATTGGCATGTTGTCATCACTAACATTTCTCAAACAGCAAGAAAAAAAAGGAGAAATGTTATTTCTAAAAATAAGAAATTGGATAAAAATGTTGATGCCAGTCAACTTAGGAAGAAAACTAAACAAGAATGTGGATGACTGGTCATTAAAACATCAACTTGAATTAAAAAGTGTTTCATTTTAGGCTAGTCTAGATAAATTGACACTTCAACTTCCTGAGAAAACATTCAGACTTTTAGTAAAAATTGGTGAATATCTACTTTCTAAAACATTCTAGTAAGTAGACAAAATTGGATTCAGTTTCAACCAGTGTGTTTGTGATGTGTGTGGTATGTGTATATGTGTGTGTGGTGTGTTTGCATACATGTGTGGTGTGTGTATATGTGTGTGTTGTACACATATGTGTGTGTGATCTGTGCATGGTGTGTATATGTGCGGTATGTGTGTATATATGTGTATAGTGTGTGTGATCTGTGTGTGTTGTAAGTATGTGTCTGTGGGGTCTGTGTGTGTAGTGTGCATGGTCTGTGTGTATGTGTCTCAATGTGTGTGTATGAAATGTGTTGTTGAATATTAGCTTATGATGTGTTACATTTGTTTATGATGTGGAACATTTGTTTAATGATGCAAAGATGTGTTGTATTCTCTTATGTTGCATTTGTTTAACTCTGTGAAGCTGTGTTACTTTGCCCGCCTAAAACACCTAATTGGTCTAGTACAGAGATGAATATTTGTTTGGCAGGAGGAAGAATAGTCAGGACTGTCAGGCAGAAAGTATAAATAGAACAAGACAAAGAAAGAAGAGAGATCAAGTAGAGAGAAAAGAAGGGGCCGGTCACCCAGCAAAGTCAGCCACAGAGTAAGAAAAAAGATATACAGAAATAGAGAAATGTAAGAACCCAAAGACAAAAGATAGGCAGGATAATATAAGAAAAGCTGGCAAGAAATTGGCTAAGCTAAGGCCAGGCATTTACAAGAAAGAGTAAGACTCCATGTGTGACTTATTTGGAAAGTGGATGTGATAAGTGTGTATATGATTGTATTTACTTGTTAGCATGGGTGTGCCTGTGTACTTTTTATCTTTAGTTCATATTTGTTTTATTCTTCCATTTATTTTCATAGATATATTTTGTTATTTATGCATATGAGCATTTTGTCTGCATGTATGTATGTATACCACATGCATGCCAGAAGCCTACAGAGTTCAAAAGTAGATGTTGTGAATCATCATGTGGGTACTGGGAACTGAACCTGGATCCTCTGCAAGAGCAACAAGTGCCCTTAAAGGCTGAGCCAAGATTCTAGCCCCTCTTTTATCTTTATATTTTGAGACAGGGTTGGGGTCTCTCATTCTACTTGAAGCTCATTGACTGGGTTAGGCTCGCTGGCCAATGAGCTTCAAGGAACCAGCTCTTTCTACCACTGCCCAAGCACTGGACATAAGTGGGTGTCTCGACACCTGACTTTGACATGGGTGCTGGGGAGTTGAACTTGGGTCCTTATGCCTACACAGCACGAGCTTTGCTGGCTGAGCCATTTCTGTAGGGCCTGGTTGTTGTTTCTTTCTGGTTTTCTGGGACAGCATTAATCATATCGCAAGCTGGTCTCAAGCTTACTGATTTAGGTGAGTCTGGTCTTGAAATCCTGATCTTCTTGCCTCCACCTTCTGCGTCCTGGCATTATAGTCAAGGGCCACCACTCCCAGATTCAGCTGATATACGCTAACTCATCCTTGAGACAAACACAAGGCTGGCTGAGAACTCTCTGTTGGTAATGTTCTGATATAAGTGTCAGCTAAAGTATGTAACCATTACAGTTACTGAGTAGTTATGAGGTTCAAATTCCCATGGACACTTTAGAGAGCTAAATAATATATGAAGAAAAGACTACTCTCGTTTCCTCTATAAATATAACTTTTTCCCATAAAGAAGGATTTGACGCTTAGGTAATATGGTGTTTAAATTGCTCATTTTTTATTGAGGGCTAAGGAAAAACTTATAATGTCTATAACCTAAAATTGAATCATTCAATGAATCAGTGGTCATTGTGTTTAAAATCCCCATTTGCCAATTCCAAGGTATTAAAATAGGGATGTAGGAAACATTAGAAACATCATTTGATTCTTTAATGTGATTTCTGAGGCACCATGAAAGCTTCTCTGAGCTATAAAATGTCACATGCTTACAGTTCCTTAACATTTCCAAATTTTGGTGCATGTTATCCCTTTGCATTCAGACACAGACTCAATCAAAATGGTAGACCAGTTAGCTGAGCAGCAATTTCACACTTGTTATGAGAAGCTTTTTCTACCAGCCTGGCCCCAGAGTCGCGTCAGCCCCCAATAACACACCCAGGGGCTGTATTAGGTATAAAGCTGTTGGCCGGTTATTAGTGTTTCTTATTGGCTAGCTCTGTCTTAAATATTAACTCATTTCTATCAATCTAAGTGTTTCCACGTAGTCTAATCTTGCCAGAGAGATGATCCAGACCTCTTCTCTCTAGCCCCTACATGACTCTCCTCTACTACATCTCCCAGAATCCTCCTTGTCTCCTAGTCCCACCTGTCTTGCCTCCCTATTTGCCAACAGAGTTTTATTTATTAACCAATAAGAGAAACGTATCTACAGAACGACATCTCCCATCACATACTTGGTATCACAGCTGGCCTGGCAAGGATGAAGATATACTAAAAAGACACTTGTATTCTTCCTCATACTATGAGATTGTGAAACAAGGTATCCCCAAGAGCTACACTTTCCTCCAGGAATTTCATGCTGGGAAACGGACAGTCCCAAGCCTGGCATAAGGTAGAGGGGGACCTTGTCTCCTGGAAAGGGATTTCACGCAGTGTGGGTGACCTGTCAGGCCTTTTTCGGAGGAATCGGTGCACAAGCAATGATTAGTAGAGCAGCACCTTGACCAGGCCCGCTTAGCTATGAATAATTCCAGCCTTCTGCTTTCATCCGAACTTTGTGTTACAACTCTAGAGATGGCCATAGGGAGTCTGTCACTGGGTCTCTTTGTCCCTCTCCCAATGTGGCCATACTGAATAAATCTCCCTTTCTCATGTTTTACTGTTAATTTGGCTCTCTTAATTGGCTTATCGGGGGCAGGTGGCTTAGCCTGGCTTGCTTGGCTCAGACTGTGATGCTAAGTCTGGCAACTATATGACTTGATTTGAGGTTCTAGCTTGAGAGAAGTCATTGTTAGCTTTCTTGCTCGTAAATGTGTTTTCTGAGACAAAACCTCACGTAGCCCAAGCTGGCCTCAAACTATGTAGATGACCTTGGGCTCCTGATCCCTTTGCCTATACCTTCCAAGTGCTAGGATTTTAGATTTGTGCTACCACACCAAGCTTTTATTTGGAGAAAAAAAACCCAAACCTAAACCATGAAATGGCTGCCTGATGAATTTCACAGTGACACAGTGGGAAATTCCAGGCAAAATTCAGACTCACCACAACTAGTCTAGGACCAGCCTTACAGGAAACACTGCCAGCAAATCTTGAAATACAGGTAAATCTGGTAAATCTGAGCATATATATTTTTTAATTTTGTAGAAATCTTCCTAAAAAAATACTGTGAAACACCATGATATTCTGCAAGATGATGACATAAATATGGAAGAAAGTGGGAAAATCTTCAAGACAATCTTCTAGATTGCCTTTTAGAGTATCACCCTAAATAGAAATTAACTGACTACAGCTAATCAGACCGAGGAGCAGTGTGCAGCGGAGGAGAGAGCCTGTGATGATGGCTAATCTTAGTTGTCAATTTGACCGCATACGGTATCAACGTGAAACCGACCTGCTGCACACTCTTCTGACGGATTTCCTTGCTTGGGTTACTCCAGGGGAAAACCCACCCTCAATCTGGACTCTGCCTTCTGGTGTCAGCCCTCATTGTAGGCCTGGGAGGAGGAATCTCTTTCCTTATGTTTGCTGTCCTTGCTGTCACCGGCACGTCCATCTATCCTTCTGCTGTGGTCAGTATGAAATCCAACTTTTAAAGGATTCCGACATAAATGGGACCAGTGGCTCTCCCAGGGACCTCCCAGCATTCCGGTGCTCGATTGCAATGGCTGGAATCCCCGTTATCATGGACTGAACAAGTGCAGCCTTCTTGGCCTTCCCAACATGAGAGCCATCCCAGGCCACACCCTGTAAGCCTGTCTAATAAATCACACTCGCTCACACACATATGACTCCATTCCATCTGCTCTGTTCCTCTGGAGAACCCCGACTAACACAGAGGCCACGTGCATAGGGAAATCCAGTACCAAACATCGGCAGGTATGGGTGGGGCGGCTGGCTTAGAACAACATTCTTGTATCAGGAGAGCATGTGGGTTTTACCAGAACTTTCTACTGAGGCGGGAAAGACTGGGTGGTGTCCACGCTCCAGCCTTGCTTTTCTGTGAAGAGGGGCTCCCCCAGATCCCACAGCCTGCATATCCAGTGCTCAGTTACCACAGCCTCAGTCATGGTTTTTAGGGTATCACACTTGTCAAAGGACCAAAATGCCCTCAGATTCCTCCTTGAAAGTCTCTATCATTCAAGGAAGCCCTAACCGTGCCCTCGGGATGGTTTCCTGGCTGGCAGTTTGTACACAAAGCCAGAGAGCAGCTTTGCTGGTCTGTCACTCCCTATCTAGGGGAGCGGGAGGAAGTGCCTTCCCACCAGCTATCCCGTTTTCAGTTTCATGAACACAGATGCTGCCCAAGGAAACCAGTAACGCAACATCACTCAGAACGTGCGAGCACCGATGATCTCAGTGGTTAGGACCGTGAAGTTCCTGACTGACAGCGAGGCCTGCTCCTGAGGCCACCACGGGACCCAGTGGGCCTCACAACAGTCTCTCCTCCTGCAGGTTGCCTGCCCCGGACACGGGGATGGGACACCATGTTTAAGTTGGTGCCGGTGACACTGTGCAGAGTGTGGTCCTCAGCATCTCAGCTCACATCAGTGATACTTCATCGAGTTATTTCGTTGTTCTTTTACATTTATTTAGAAGCTTTTATTTTTATTTATGTAAATGCGTGTATATCTGCGTGAATGTATACTGAGGCGTGCCTGTGGAGGCAAGAGGAGGGCATTGGATCTCTGGGACAGGACTTGGAGGGGATCGTGAGCGGCCTGACGTAGGGACGTGGGTGCTGGCGATTGAACCCAGGCACCCTGGAAGCACAGGAGTGCTCTTAACTGATGAATCATCTCTCTGGCCCTCATTTTCATTTATATTATAAGCATCTCACCATTTATTCACTGTTGCACTAAGATGAACATTTATGGCAGAAAATAACCCAGATTCACTACTGAACGGTTCTGAGGGTCCGAGGGGTATTGGAGGTCCCTTTAGAGGAGAGCCCACAGCGCTGTCTGCTGTAGGTTTTAGAAGCCACATGTGTCCTTTCTCTATCTGCGGCATCCTTGCGTCTCCTGGGTCCCTCTTGTGACAGCACTGGGATTTCTCCATAGCCCGGAGCACTCTCATTTCAGCATTCCTAACTCTATTATAGCTGCAAGGACTACTTTGCGAGGTTACACACTCATAGCTTCCATGGGAGTGCACTATTCCTCAGGGGGTGGGTGGGTGTAACATGAAACATAAGATTCAGGGCTTCAATCTTCAAGCTGAAGATCAGAGAAGGAAACAGACAAGCCCACAGATCTTACCTCTTCCCAGCTGAAATGGCAATCTTGTCCCCACGAATCCTCAAAGGCAAAAAGGTTCTGAGTTCTTGTCTCCTCCTTTTATTCCTTCCTCCATTAAAGGCAAGTGATCCCAGCGGCTGGGATCACCTCTCTGTGAGCTGTTTCTTTTAGGACCGGATCAATTTTGTGTAGTCAGCGAGGCCTTGAACTAACAGAGATCCATCTACCTCTTAATCCTGAGTCCTGGGATTACAGGTGTGTGCCACCACCGCTCAGCTTCTATAGCTAACTAGTATGGTTGCTTTGCTATTTTGATCTCTAATGGCTTTAATAAATCATAAAAATATGCTCAGGTGAGACATGGGCACTGCCCCTCAGGGGGTAGGTTGGGTGAGTGTGTCACTCAAGGGGTAGCTGTTATGGGGTAGCTGGGGGTGGACACTGTCACTCAGTTTAACACAAAACACTATGAATTATCCATGTGTCTCTTGGTGTACAAGTTTCTTCATTTTTTGAGTATATTCCAAAGAATGGATTTGCAAAGTTATAAGGTGCATACATCATCAGCTTTAGTAGATTCTGGGAAAGCAAAGGTTTTCCAACATGGTGCTGGCATTCCTGTCCTCCCTATGTTAACGGTCTCACTGATCAGCACCCTCTCCCACACTTATTCTGATATATAAGCAGGCAAGCCTGCTGTGTAAGGCATCTTGTCCTGGTTTTAATTTGCATGTCTGATGACTCCCAATGCTGGGCATATATTTCTTGGCTATTTGCTCATGTTCTCTCATCTTCACTTATTTATCTATTGTGTTGTCTTTTTTCTTATTGGTTTAGAGCATCGTATATCAAGAATTTATCCCTGTTGTCCTATATATATATACACGCTTATGAATACCTTCTTCTACTCTGGCTTGTCATTTCACTTCCAAGATGATGTTTTTGGTGTCTAGATGTTCCTGGATTTAGTGTAACCCAAGAAAAATTCAAAATTTTTTGAACTGAATAAAAATGCAAATACAGCAATTCAAAATGTATGGATGATTCCAATGAAGGGGCTTGGAGAGAATTTTGCATTAAATACTCTAGATGTAACAGGTTGGCAACATTGCTTAGTGGCTCAAACCACATGCTGCCCTTGCAAAGGAACTGAGTTCGATTCCTAGCTCTTATGTTGGGTATTTCCAGGAACTTTGACACCTACTTCTGGCCTCTTGGGCACCTCAGTTCACATATACAAACCCACATTCACACATACATAAGCACAAAATTACAACAACTATTAAACTATATCATTAAATAGAGAAATGAAATAGCTGGGCATGGTTGTATATGCCTGCACTCTCAGCCTTAAGAGGCTCTGACAAGTTAGAGGCTAGCCTGAACTGTGTAGTGAGTTCCAGAACAACATAGGTTAGATAGCAAGAACCTCTGCAAAGGAAAAGAGGGGAAAGGGAGAGGACAAATAAAACCAAAAGAAAGTGAAATAATAAAAATGATAAAGAATTGCCTGCTGTTGGTAGTGCACACCTCTAATACCAGCACTCGGGAGGCAGAGGCAGGTGGATCTCTGTGAGTTCGAGGCCAGCCTGACCTACAGAGCAAGTTCTAGGACAACTTCCAAAGCAACACAGAGAAACCCTGCTTCAAACAAAACAAAACAAACAAAACAAGCAAACAAAAATTCTAGAGAATAAGAGTCAGGGAAGTGGAAATCATTAAGGGGCTGGAGAGATGGCTCCCTGGTTAAGAGTACCTGCTGTTCTTGCAGAGGACCCAGGTTCGATTTCCAGCACCCACAGGGTGGTTCACAACCAGTCCAATTCTAGAGTATGCAGTGATGCCCTCTTATGACTTCCAAGACACATACATAGTGAACATGTATGCATGCAGGTAAAACACTCATGCACACAAAATAATTTTTTTCAAAGAAAGAAAATGGTTAAGACCAAAAGTTAGTTCATTGAAGATTAATAATAATAATAATAATAATAATAATAATAATAATAATAGTCTTGATATCACCTTGCTGTTTTCATGAAGCACGTTGAGAAGCCTCCTCCCACTCCATTTCTTTTTGTCTTGTTTTTATTGTGTGTGATGCAGGTCTCATACTGCATCTAGGCTGGCTTTGAACTCACAATCCTCCTGCCCCATCCTTCCCAGTGCTGGGAGTCCATATGTAAACCACCACTGTTGACTTTTTTCCTTATTCTTTGGAAGGAACGACCATTGAGAGAATTTGCCAGTGAAACTATTGGAAGTTTAGTGTCTTTATTAGCTACAAGAATATTTGCATTTTAAAAAATTCTTCTGTCATTTTTTGCAAGGCAGGTTTTTGAAAGCAACATGTCCACTTTGTATTTTAAAAATTAAAAATGTAGGTACACAGTGTATTATGCTATCCTCACAATTTTCTAAATGGAAATTTGATAGTGATATCACTTTAATTTTTTATTTTTTGTGTCTTTTTTATATTAGTCTTTGTCATGTCTTTTGGGCATTATTATTTTGTAGATTTAGTCTGTATCTTATTTTTTTTTAATCTTTTCTGAATTTTCTCCCTATTTTTATTTGTAACTCTATTTATTTTTCATATTTCTTATTTATTAGTTTTTAAAGAGAATTTTAAGTTAATTTATTTAACTGGAAGGGGCGTACACGTGGAAGTCAGAGGATATCTTGAATGATTTGGTTGTGTTTTTCTACAGTGGGGGTTCTGGGAATTGAACTCGAGTTGTCAGGCTTGGCAGCGCATGCTCTAACCATTTAGCAATCCTGCCTTTCCAACTTTTTAGGTTTTTGGGACAGGGTCTCACTATGTAGTTAGTTCAGGTTTCCTTAAGATCTGTGGGAGTTATAGCATATTTAATCATTTCCAAATGTTTGGAGACTTTTCTCCTTAGCTTTTATTATTATTATTATTATTAATTTGTAGCTTTACCTTACTGTAGTCGGGAAGATTCTCGGTTCCTTGGTGGCTTTCCAGTGTCTTAAAATGTTTGCTATGTAGGCCTGCTCTGCTGTCGCTCTCAAGTTCAACACAAAGCAGCCCAGTCAGCCGTTGCCACACAAGTAACTACCACCCGTAGACAGTGACGCAACCACAACCCATACATACTAGGATCCCATTTCCTACCAGCAGCAAAAAAGCCACAACTGCATCCAGAGTCCAGCAGCTCAGCCTTAGAAACCCCCCTTATTTTCTCCACAGCCTGCTGCCATTGTTGCTACGCTACTGTTGCTTGTGTGAACCTTCCTGGCAGGCTCCTCTTGCCTTTTCTCTGTTTTTCAGACAGGTTCTCATGAAGCCCAGGCTGGTCTTGAACTAGTGATGTAAGCAAAGCTGAATCTGAACTTGCAACCCTCCTCCCAGTTGATCGCTCAGATTACAAATGTGTGCCATCACATCACGCCTGTTTTTAAAGGTATTTCATTAACTGAGAGTTTAATAATTTGATAATTTTCACCCAACTCCCCCGTAACTCCCTGAAGATCTGCCCCCACCTCCATACCCTTCAGTTTCGTGTGGTTTCTTTTTATTTTTAATTTTAAAAAAAACCATCTACTCCAACTGTGCTGCCAATACATGTGCAGGTCCGGGGAACATAGCCAGTTACTGGAGCCACGCCCTTAAAGAAGCTGACCTTTTCTCCTCCAGAAAGCATCGCCTGCCTGCAGCTCCTGGGTTAGGGATGGGACTGGCGGACGCCTTCCTTCTGGGAAGGAAGGTCTGGTGCAGTCAGCCACAGCTGCTGCTCAGTGTGAGTGCAGCAGCCTTGTATCCACAGGCCACTGTTTGCTCTGGTCCCCCTGGTCTCTGGCTCAGTCCCCTGAGCCCTGGGGATGGGATGTTATACAGAGTCTCAGGTGTGGCTGGGACCCTCCCCCACCCCAGTTGTTGATCGTCTGCGCTTAGACCAGTTTTGATTTGAGTTTCTGTGCCGATCCATAGTCATTCCCTCACAGAGAAACTTCTCTGAGATCTGAGAGCTGCAGTAATCAGCTGGTGGACAGACAGGAATTTAGAGGACGCTCTGGTACTGTGTTTGTTTGTTTAGCAAGATAATAGTAAGTTTCAACTTTGGGTTCTTCGAATACCCCGACTATGGGATCTTGCACAGCTCTGCAGTACCAGGCATGCGCGTGCGCTTTCTTCTGTGGAGCAGGCTTGAAACTCAGCCATAAAGCAGTTGGTTACCCCCACAACACCCATGCCACTATTGTTTCCGGGGCAGTCACGGTTTGGTGCGGTACAGATCCCAGGACTTCACGGACCCTAGAAAAGTACTCTGCCAGCTGTCCTACCTCTTTAGCCAAGACTCCATATCTTTCTACTTAACTTACTTCACCTTTTCCCTCCGCCCCGTTGTCACACTTCCGGCAGTCTAGTTGACAAGTGGCAGACGTGTTTGCTTTGCTCCTTTGTTCATCCTGCTCTGTGCTACTCCTCACTGCTCTCTGAAGCACAAACCCTTTGATTATTTTTGTCTGATCTGTAAGGAAATAAATAAACATAAAAGCAAAAAAAAAAAAAAATACAATGAACTAGGCCACCTGCTGTCACTAATGCTCCAGTGACATATGCCACACCGTTGGCATCTCAGCTGCTGTGAAGAAGCAGGCGGCTGTTTCACGCTCCCGGCTGGGGGCTAGGGTACTAGAGGGGACACAGAGACTGCTGGGAATGTGTGTGTTGGGGAAATACAGACCATATCCACAGCCTGTATAACCTTTTACATTTTGAGATTCCTGCTCCAGTTTCAAATTCTTAAAAAAAAAAAAAAAAAAAGAAAAAAAGAAAAAAGAAAAGAAAAGCATATGATTCTGTAAACATTCTGATATTTACATAGAATTTTATTTATTTAGATAGTTATTGTATTTTTTGTTTTTTGTTTTTGTTTTCAGATAGGGTCTCAGTCTGTAGCCAAAACCACCAGGGAACTCACCAGGTAGCCCAGCGCGGTTTCAAACTCATGGCTATCCTCCTGCCTCTTCTTTTCAAATGTTGAGATTACTGGTGTGACCCACCACTTCTGGCTGGTAGGATAATTTGAAAAATAAGAAGGCGTTCTATATCAAAGCTGGCCGTTACCAGCTGGTAAAAGGGTGTGCTCTAAAAATGAGATTGAAATGGTTTTAAATTATTACCAAAGGATTCCTCGGTATTTCTTGTATCTGAGTGGACTCGGGGAAAGTGGGTGGTAGAAATGACCAGAATCCCCAGGGCCAAATTCAGGCAAGAGCAGAAATCTCCCTTGTGGTGGGAGTGGAGTTGGCAAGGTGTTCCGAGGAAGATGACGACTCTGAGCTCATTTGAAGAACTACGTCAAGCACCCCAGGCTGGCTAAAGCCTCTCATAATTTCCAAGTTCTTCAAGAAAAAGCAATTCCATGACATCCCCGTCCCTGTCTTGTGACCTCGGGCTATTTCCTTTCTCCGTGTTTCTTTAGTACAGATAGATAAGCAGGTCACTAGTGCTGGAAAAGGACCTTCAAGAGGCTAGACTGGGGAATTCTGGAGCTACATCACCCACTAGGTAGCCTTTGCTCCTGGGACCCCGAATAATCTAGAAACTTGTGTGGATGTTCCACAGGGCAGAGTGAAATATGCTAGGCGCAACAGCGAGGCAAAGCAAGAATTGGGCTCCTGTTGAAGAACAGGAGCGCCTGCTGTGTCCTCAGAAGTATCCAGTTACCGTGAAAAACGCGCATCTTGACCCATGGCAAGCCTGCCCCAGTGTGCCCGACACAGTGATGTCATGCCCAGGGGAGGGAAGCCGACATCCCAGGCTCCCCAGGCAGATGAAGCCGGCAGACTCAGCCGTAAACAAGCCGAAATGAGGCCTTTTATTCAATGACCTAAGCGCTGGGGAAACTGAAAAGTGTCATGTCCGTTCAGGGTTGACTTCGCCCATTGGGGAGCCCGGACACCACCAGCACTCAGTCACATACGCTCTCCAGTTTGTGAGCACTTGGGGTTTCCTCGGCCTCTTCCCTCTAAGTGAAATTGGAGAAGCTGGAGGTCAGATGACTTGCTCAAGCTCCGCCCAGTCTCCGACTTCTGCGAGGTTCTTTTTAGGGGCTTAAGTAACACACCTTTTGCTCCCTGATTTATGAGCCGACTGAGGACCAAAGTGAGAACAAGGGCTGCGGAGACTCCAGTTTGCT
>JANBXA010000367.1:26695000-26800000 GCA_030556225.1 Cricetiscus sungorus | reverse complement strand
GCCTCATGCCTGAGCAGCAGGCACTTACCAACTGAGCCAGTTCCCCAAAGATGCAGGTTCTCTTGACAGCAAAGGCGAGAGATTGCTCTTGCTCTGCTTGTTTCTGCTCAGACCACAGGAAGCCATGTTTAGGACAAGATGACGGGTGCATTCAGCAGTGTAGGACCTGAGAGCCGTGATCTTCCATCTGTTGTCAAGGCATATCTGTGAGTTCAACGAAGAGTCAAGTCTTCAGAGACTACAAGCTGAATCCAACAAGAGAGGGCTCTCATGGGGTACCTAAAATATAGATATAGCCATCCAACGTGCCCGATCACCCTGGCGAGTCTTGGGGATTAGAATCCAGCAGAACTAGGGGGTTCAGGATACAATGAAACTGGAAGGGGAGACAGAACAGTAAAAGCTGTGCTAGGTTCCAAGAATGGAGGGAGAATGGCTGGCCAGAAATATGTCAAAATCCAAGCAGCTAAGAGTCAACGGTGTGTGGATTCCTGGGGGACTGGAAGAGATTGAAACAAAAATCAAATGTCAAATCGTGCAGACACATGGGCCAGGGGCTATCTGTGGCTCCAAGAGGTACAGAACAGCCTCAAGGATTTGGTAGCTCTGAGGCCCGAGCCCGAAAGAAAGAGAATGACATATAACTAAATCATTAGCTACTACGAGGCAGAATGCACACGCGACTTCTTGGTCCGCAGGTAGCCGGCTGTGTATTGGCGGCTTGGCTGGTTGCTTAAGCCCCTTAATTACACGTTGGCATGACTTTGATGTGCTGGGTTTCTCCCCTCTTTTCTCTCTCCTGGCAGCTGCTCCTGCCTCAGCGAAGGAGAGCGGCTGCCTCTCAGCATCAGGGCCTAGAAAGGGCACTGGGGCGTCTCAATGGCAAGCTGAGCTCCCTCAGATGTTCTAAGAACTTGCTAGAAATGTGGACTTCAGGAAAGGCTGTGAGGTAAGTCTGTGCTTCACTCCCTGCTGTCTGTCTGTCACAGTAGTGCCGCAGTAGCTTTGCCGTTTCGGATGCGGGGTTACAGAAGCATGGTGGTTGCTGGGCTCTGGAAGCTTCTCCGCTCTGGGGAGCAGGCCGATTTTCTCTGTGTCTGTGTGTCTGTGTGTGTGCATATGTGTACATGTTAGAGGACAGCTTCCAGATTGCCCCTTTGACGCCATCCACCGTGGTCATTGAGAAAGAGTTTCTCACTGGCCTGGAAGTAGCCAAGTTGGCTATGCTGGCTGGCCGGGAAGCCCTAGCCTGTACACCTCCACTCTGATCCACTGTGCTGGGCGTTTGTAAGAATATGAATCCCGAGGTTCAGGCCCAGGCGCTCAAGGAAAGTGTTTTACACGTAGAGCTGCCCTACTACACTTACCTCATTCTGCTGTTATTCACAAAGCCTTCCAGAACGATCCAGTCGTTGAGTCTAAGAAGATGTTCAGAATCCTCGCATTGAGAGAGGCCTCTGGTGTTCCCCTTCTGTCAGATGGGTAAACTGAGGCTTGGAGAAGCGTGGCTTGCTTGGAGCTGCATGGAATGATAGAGACCTGAGTGAGCCTTCTGGGATCTTCAGCCACGCCTGCTCATCTACAAAGCACTGGCAATAGTTTCAGATATTGGAAAGGAGTGTGGAAGAAGGGCCATTAAGACACCCCCAAAGCAATAAAAACCAGGAATACAAAATGAAGGGGGGAATAAAAAGCATGTTTCTCTCCTTGGCCAAGTAGTCATTCCTAGAGACACGCATTTATGCACCAGTCAAAACCTCTCCCACTGCCTAAGTGCATGTTTTTCAAAAGCCCCTCACATCCTTGTCCCTCTGCAAATGACACAGCTGTAATCCATATCAGAGCAGGCAGTGACAACCCACAGCACCCAGCACTACGAGAATCCAGGGACAGAAGTTTGGCCTTCACCAGTCTGCTCTTGTGGCCCAGAACAAAGGACATTATAGGCACCATGCTGACAGTGGAAGGCAAGGTTTCCTCTGCTCCGAGTTGTCGTTGCTAGGGCATAAGACCACGTGGGCTACAAAACTCTCACCCATCTGGCTGGGGTTTTTTTTTTTTAAACTTCCCTGAGAGCCGGCTTTACAGTTGAGTGATTAATTCTCTCTAACACTCAGGAAATAAAGGATATTTCAGAGACAGTAGTTCATGACCTCTTTTTGCTTCTGTGCCTTTTACTTAGTTCTAACCTGCACTTTCTGGCATAGGAAACTGTACTGAAATCTCTTGGGTGAATATTTCAACAGACCACTTTAATTTGCACCTAATCATTTGGTACCCCTTAGAAGGCACAAATGATGCCATCTCAAATATTAGGATCACCAGACAACAAGCTTTTTTTTTTTTTTAACCAAGATTCAGACTTTTACTATAATATTTTAATAATCCCATCAGGCCACATCTATATTATTTCATTTTGAGTCTGATAACATACAGCCAGATTAAAAAAAAAAAACAACATTGTTTGATATTATTGAGTAAATATCATTCAAACTATAAAGCACCTATGGTGAACCTGTCCCCCAAACACATGAAACTGTAGACAAAAAAATAGTAAAAATGTTTCCACTCTAATAAATACATGAAAGACCTACAAAGTAAGCAGAAACATGCATACTGATTTTATGAATAGGCCAATGGAGCACAAAATTAATGTTCATTTGTTTCTAAAAGAATCTCTAAGGTCAACTATGGCATGTAGATCTCAGCTGTCAAGTCAATGGTAACCAAGCCACAACCTGTGGAATCACGGAGGTTAGGTATAGGGTAAGGGACAGATAGATCTCACTAGAAGACGGAAACAGAATAGATAGTTACGGATGGGTGAGGTGGGGGTGAACTGAAGGACCAGATGGAGAGAGGAGGAAATATGTGAGTAGACAGCTAACATTAAGGGCCATTTGAGGGGTAGTATGGAAACCAAACATAGTAGAAACTTTCTAAAACATATACATATATGAAGGCACTTTAAATGAAATGGCAAATAATGGGGGAGACAGAGTCACCAAATGAAGTGTCTAGTACTGGGATTGAGCTACATCTATATTTAGTTGTTGGGGATCCCAGACACTCTAGGTGGTTGCCAAGACTATAGGTTGCTTCCCACAAACCAACCTCAATGCCCCGTTGCTGAAGACAACTCAAAAGAACATGGAGGTGGAGTTTGTCCATACATAAAGCCTTCACGTCTACGTGTTAGTGTATTTGGTGTAGGAGGGTAATTCTGTATGGTGACCAAAGAGGAACGTAAACACCACACCAGCCACAAACCATTTGATCTATAATGCCATCCTGCCTGTAAGACGTGTTAGGACAACAGTGGCACAAAGCTTGTGGAAATAACCAGCCAATATCTGATGTGACTTAAGGCCCGCTCCACAAGATGGAACCCATATCTGACACTGCTTGGGTGACAGATCAAGGGACTGGGTAGCCCAGGAACCTACAGTAAAACCAAGTACTACTGCTCTTTAAAAAAGCAGCAATAAAATGACTCCTAATGGTATTCTGCTGTACTCACAGATCAACCATCATCACAGAAGCTTCCTCCTGCAGCAGATGGGAACAACTAGAGAGACCCATAGACAGACATTAAGCAGAGCGTGAGAGACCGTGGAATGTGCAGCCCTAAATGGGATGTCTCCATCAAATCCCTCCCCTCAAAGCTCAGGGAAGCCTGTGGAGGACAGGTAGAGGGAGTGAGTGTAAGAACCAGAGGGGATGATGGACACCAAGTAAACAGATCCCTTTAAAACAGCATGAGCAAAGCTCATGTGAACCCAGAGGGCGCGCAAGGTCTGCACTGGGCCCTCCGTGTGTGTGTGTGTGTGTGTGTGTGTGTGTGTGTGTGTGTGTGATATATCATGATACACACACACACACACACACACACACACACACACACACACACACATATATATGTATGTATCATGGCTTCCGGTTTAGAGCTTTCGTGAGGTGCCCGAGTGTGGGAATGAGTGGCTCATTGATTCTCGTGTCTTTTCCTTCAGTTTGTCTTGTCTAACTTCAACATGATAGTTTTTGCTTTATCTTACAGTATTTCATTTCGTCATCTTTGGTTGTTGTCCATTAGAAGACAGTTTTTTTTTTTTCTAATGGAAGAAAGGCATCTAAGGGAGGCGGTGGGGAGGAGTTAGGAGGAGCAGAAGGAAGGGAAACTATAATCAGGATGTATTATACGGAGAAAATAACTAATTTTCAATGAGAGGGGGAAGTCACTAAAAATCCCAAGATGAATTTCAAATAAGAAAAATTGAATAATTAAAAAAGCACCAACAACCAGGCATTGGTGGTGCACACCTCTAGTCCCAGTACTCGGAGGCAGAGGCAGACAGCTCTGTGAGTTCAAGGCCAGCCGTGAACTGCAGAGCTAGTTCCAGGAGGGCTCTAAAGCTACAGAGAAACCCTGTCTTTTTTTTTTTTTTTTTAAGGCACTAACAAAGGACTGTACCAGAGAGCAAGTTCTGTGACTCACAGCATAAAGAGGGCTGGAGGGTCAGCTCAGCAGAGCATCACTTGACTAGCAAGGGTAAGGCTCTGGGTCTCATCCCAGCACCACGGAACAAACATCAACCTGAGGAGAAAATGAGACAAAGGGATGGAGCAGAAACCTGAGCGACAGACCTTCACCTGTGCCAGGGACCATTGTATAACAGAGTTGGCATCACAGCTGTGGGTCAAAGTTTATCCAATCAGCGCTCAGGACATCTGGATCTGTCTGCAGGAAAACACAATCTGAGTAGCAGAGCACAGTAAAGCAGGAGCACCACGTGCCCCTCTAGAGGAAGAGACAGGGCCGTCAAGAGTTCAAGGGCATCTTCAACAGAGTTCAAGTCTAGCCTGAAACCTTGTCACAAGAACAAAACAGAAGTAGATCTTACAAAAACTTGAAGAGTTTAGAGGTAGGACGACACCACAGTTGGTAATCTGGTTAACTAGCAAGTTAGGATCCCTGGCAGCCTTGTAAAAGTCTGGGCAAGGCAGAGCAGGCCTGTAACCCTACCACAGGGACAGAAAGAGGCAGGGGGATCCTTGGGGTTCACAGGCTAAATCAACAAACTCCAGATTCAGTAGGAGAGTCAGTCTCAAATAGTGTGGTAAAAGAGACTGAGGAAAACACAAATGGACTCACACATGCACACACACCTAATCACACACAAGCATGCACACACTCACATTTTAATTTATTTTAATAGTTATGTTGTAAAATATGTGACAGTTCTTTAATAAATATATGTGTGTTCATACAATAAATATTTAAAATCTAAATATTTAACAATTTAAAGTAAATGGTATAAAGAAAGAAATGCTGCGTAGGACCATGAAGGTACTAAATAAAACTGTAGGACTATCTACATGAGCTTCTGGTCCCTTACTGCTTTCCTGCCAATCCTCTCAGCCTTCCCTTCCAGCCCATCTCCATTCTTTCATGTCACCCACCGTCTGCAGAAACCCTTTCTAACAGAGACCCCCGTGGGTACACTGGGCTGGTACTCAAGTAGACACTTTTCACTTTCCTTCTGTCCTCTATCCCAGTCTCTCCAGATTTACCCTTAGTCTGCAGCAGCCTGCCTGCAGGGGCCCCTCCTCCCCCTGGTGTAGACTCAGGTCCCCATAGCTCTTTCCTACTTTCCCTCTTAGTCCATCTTCATTTGTTTGTTCCACCTGCCAACCCGTAGGAGCACCCTCTACTCCCACACTTGACTAGGGTCCAGAGTGGACAACAGCAACCGAAGAACAGATATACCTAGAACCCCAACAAAGACAAGGCCAGATAGCTACACTAAGAAACATCTCGATCATCGTAACTCCAGATGCTGAGATCCCAACATAAAAACACAAACATAAACAGCCAAGACAATATGCCTCTTTCGGAAGCCAGCAACCCTATTGAAATTGGTCCTCGGAGAAGCAATTTAATTAGAGCATAGGACAAGGCCTTCAAAATAATAGTTATGAATAGTTCAAGGACTTTGAAGAGGGTATGCATAAATGCCTTAAAGAAGATTGTGAAAACAGAAACGACTGAACAAAATAGTGAAAACATTTTAAGACCCAAAAGTAGAGTTCAACAAAAAAGTAAAATCACTGAAGAAAACCCAAACTGAATCAAAACTGAAACCAAAAAACTTAAGATCAAACAAAAACCTCAGAGGTAAGCCTCACTAACAGAGAAAATGACGTGGAAGACAGAATTCCAGGTCTTGAGGACAAAGTAAAGGAAATAGATAGCTCAGTCAAAAAAAAAATGTTAAATCTAAAAAAAAAAAAAAAAAAAAAAACAAAATTCAAGGCACAAAAACTCTGGGACACTATGAAAATACCAACCCTATGAACAATAGTCATAGAGGGAGGAGAAGAAACCCGGGCCAAAGGCACAGAGAAAATATTTTTGGATGGGTACTGTGAACTTTATTGATAGTATTCAAGACAGGAGTCCCTAAGTCACTCTGCTTTTTTTTTTTTTTGGCAGGTCTGGAGTGGGGTTGTGAAGGGAGATCCTCAGGGTTGGGGCTGAGTTGGAACAGGAGCTCCTTGTCAGCCACCAGCCTCTCTCTTCCTCTTGTATTCTTGCTGGGTGGATGGTCCAGGGCTTCTTACTCCTTGGAGGCCATGTAGGTCATGAGTCCCACCATACTGTTTCTGTAGCCATATTCAGTGTCATACCAGAAAGTGAACTTTATATAAAGTTTCCTTGAGAGCAATGCCAACCTCAGTATCAAAGGCAGAAGAGAGGGAGTCACTGTTAAAGTTCCAGGAGACAACTTGGTCCTCAGTGTATCTCAGGATGCCCTTTAGTGGCCCCTTGAGTCTGCATCTCCAGCTTCTTGACACCATTGTACTTGGCAACTTTCTTCAGGCAACATGTGAGATCCACAACAGGCACACGCATTAGGGGTAGGAACATAAGGTTATGCCAGTGAACTTCCCATTCAGCTTCGTGACGAATGACCCAGCCCACAGCCTTGGCAGCACCAGTGGGTCCAGTGATGATGCTTACGGCAGCCCCACAGTCATCATGCCACAGCTTCTCAGAGAAGCCATCCACAGTCTTCTGAGTAACAGTAATGACATGGGTCATGACTGAGTCCCTCCATGATGCCCAAGTTGTTATGGATGACACTGTGAGCATAAACAGTTGGTGGTTCAGGAAGCATTGCTGACAATCTTGAGTGAGTTGTCATTGTTCATCACAAACATGGGGGTATCAGCGGAAGGTGCAGAGATGATGACCCTTTAGCTCCCTTACTTAAGTGGTCTCTGGCCTTTTCCATGGTGGTAAAGACACCAGTAGATTCCCCAACATACCTACCACCAATGTTACCCTTTTTGTTGTTGGCATGATTTCACTCCTGGGAGATGGAGAAGGCCTTCTCATTGACAAGCTTCTCATTCTTACTGTCAACTGTTCTGTGGAACTTGCTGTAGGTAGAGTCATATTGGAACATATGGAACATATTGGAAGGAGTCAATGTTGGCAACAATACCTACTTTGCCAGAGTTGAAAGAAGCTCATTGTTCAAGGCACCCAATATGGCCAAAGCCATTCCCTTCAAACCTTCACCATTGCACCTCATGGTCAGCACTGCATGAGATGATGTGGCTGTCTCTGGAATGGTAAGAACACAGAGTCAAGAGAATATTTTTGGAAAAATCAAAGAAGAAAATTCCCCCAATTTAAAGAAGAAGGTGCCTATCAAGGAACAAGAACTATAGAGAACACCAAATAGATAGGACCACAAAAGAAACTGCCCATGACATATTACAACCAAAACATTAAATGCACAAAAAAGAAAGGATATTAAAACTGCAAGAGAAAGAGACCAAGCAACATATAAAGGTAGACCCATTAGAATAACACCCGACTTCTCAATGGAGACTGTAAAAGACAGACCAGCCTGAACAAATGTTCTACAAACTCAGAGACCACAGTTGCCATCCCAGACTACTATTCCAACAAAAGTTTCAATCATAGTAGAAATAGAAAGACAAATATTCCACAATAAAATTAACTTTAAGCAATTTACATCACCAATCCAGCTTTTAAGAAGGCACTACAAGGAAATCTTTCATCTTAAGAAGTTAACTAGACCTGAGAGGACCCACTCATTAAATAAACAAATGCATACATAAATACATGCATGCATGCATGCATGCATCCACCCATCCATCTATCCATACATACATACATACATGCATACATCCCAGACCAGTGAATCAAAAGAATGGGGAAAATACAAACACCATAACAAAAAATAACAGTAATCAATAAACACTGCCCATTTATAACTATCAATATTAATGGTCTCAAATAACCAATAAAACAAAACAGACTAACAGAAGACTGGATTATAAAACAGAATCCATTTTTATTCTGCATCCAAGAAACACACTTAACAATCAAGAATAGACATCACCTCATGGCAAAATGATGGATAAAGGTAGTCTAAGCAGATGGGTGAAACAAGAAAGAAAATGTAGCTATTTTAATATCTGACAAAATAGATTTCAAACAAAAACTAATCAGAAGAGGTACAGATGGATACTACATACTCATTAAAAGAAAAATCCACCAAGAGGATACTGCAATTCTAATCATTTACACACTAAGCATACAGCACCTAAATTCATAAAAGAAAGACTACCACACTAAACACTAAACACCAATACACAGCTAAATATCACATCTTGACCAGCACACAGCAATCACGGGAAACTTTGATGCCTCACTCTTACCAAGAGGCAGGTCATCCACACAAATACAGAGAAATGCTGGAGTTCTACAACATCATAACTCAAGTGACTTAGAAGACATCGATTACCATTTCACCCAAACATAAAAGAATATACTTTTTTCTCAGTAGCTCATTGAACTTTCACCAAAATTGACCACATACTTGGATACAAAGCAAATCTCAAGAGATACAAGAAAACTGAAATTACACACTGCATCTCAGCAGACCACTACAGATTAGAACTGGACATCAACAACAGCAGCAGAAAGCTCACAAACTCATGGAAACTGACAACTCACTACTGAACTTTAAAAAATGGCTCTAGACAGAAATCAAAAGGGAATGAAAACCCTTTCAGGATTGAGCGAAAATGAAAACAGCGTAGTCAAACCTCTGGGACACAATGAAGGCAGTTCTACTAGGCACCTTCATGGTACTAAGTGCATGTAACAAAAGAAACTTTAGATCTCATATTAGTAGCTTAGCAACATACATAAAAGCTCCAGGACAGCAAAAAGAAATGTTACCCCAATGTGGTCAATGACAAAAAATAATCAAACTCAGGCCTGGAAGTAATGATAGGGAATCTAACAAAAAATAATACAATGAATTAATAAAAGGAAGAGTTGGTTCTTTGAGAAAATCAACAAGATTGATAAACCCTTAGCCAAATTAACTAGAAGGCAGAGATAGAAGACCAACATTAATAAAATTAGATGTTAAAGGGGGGACTGAAGAAATAATAGAGAATTACAAAGACATACTTAAAAAAATCTGCTTTCCACTAAGCTGGAAAATCTAAAAGAAATGGATCAAGGTATTGATATATATATATATATATATATATATATATATATATATATATGATTTACCAAAGTGAAATCAAGATCAAAGAATTAATGGAAACAGACTCATAGCTCCCAGTGAAATAGAAACATTAATTGAAAATTTCCCAAGCAAATGAAGAAGTCCAGGACCAGATAGATCCTGTGCAGAATACTACCAGAATCTTAAATAAGAATCAGCACCAACACTACTCAAAATAGTCCTCAAAACAAAAACTGAATGAACATTTCCCAAAACTACACAAGACCCCACAAAGTTATAGACCAATGTCCTTTATGAACAGAGATGCAAATTTCTCAATAAAATACTTACACACTGAATTAAGAATGCATAAAAAGCTTATCCACCATGATCAGATAGGCTTCTTTCCAGAGACACAATAATGATTCAACACATGTAAACATAATCCACCACATAAACAAATTGGAAGACAAAAAACACATGGTAATCTCTTATTATATGCACAATTTTTTTGACAAAATGCAATGTCCTTTTGTGATAAAAGTCCTGGAGAGACTATGGATATAAGGAACATACCTCAGTATAATCAAGGTGATTTAGAACAAACCTATAGCCAACATCAACCTAAATGGAGAGAAACTGAAATCAGGAACAAGTGAAGAATGTCCACTTTCTCCATGCCTATGCAAGACAGTACTTGAAGTTCTAGCTAGAGCTAATAAGACAACTGAAGGAGACCAAGGGATACCAATAGGAAGGGGAGAAAAAGTGACTTTATCTGCAAATGATATGGTTGTAAGTATAAATGACTAAGAATTCCACCAGGAAACTCCTACAGCTGACAAACACCTCAGAATCCTTCTTATATACAAATAACAAGCAGATTGAGAAAGAAATTGGGGAAACAAAACCTTTTGTAATATCCCCCAAAATAAAAGTCTTGAAATAACTCTAACCAAGCAAGTAAATGACTTATAAAATACAATCCTTAAGATATTGAAGAACGAAGTTGAAGACGACATTAGTAGATGAAGAAATTGTCCATGCTCATGGTCTGGTATTGAAAAAAAAGAAGTTTTATATGAACACACACACACACACACACACACACACACACACACACACACACACACACTTTAGCTAAGAGAATCCTGAATAATATAAGAACTGCTAGAGGTACCATCATGTCCAATTTCACATTGCATAACAGGGGTGTAGTAATAAAAATAGTATGCTATTGGCATAAAAACAGATATTTGAATAAAAGGAATTGGAGATGCAGAAATACATTTATGGACAGCTGATTTTTGTAAAAAAAAAAAAAAAAAAAAAAAAAGACCCAAAAATACACTAATAAGGAAAAGACAGAATCTTTAACAAATGGCGCTGATCACAGTAGGTGTCTACATGTAGAAGGATGCAAATAAATCCACACTTATCACCCTGCACAAAACTCAACTCCAAATGGATCAAGGACCTCAGATGCCCTGATTATGATGGAAGAGAATGTGGGAAATAGCCTTGAACTCATCGGCATAGTAAAGACTCTCTGACAAGAACACTGTTAACACAGGCACTAAGGTCAACAACTAATAAATGGGGGCCTCATAAAACTCAAAAGCTTCTGTATGACAAAGGACACCATCTTTCATGAAAACAGTAGCCTGAAAAATGGGGAAAATCCGTTCTCATTTTTTTTTTACATTATTACACATCCAATAGAGAGTTGGTATCCAAAATATATAAAGAAATGAAAAATCTAGGCATCAAGAAAACAAATTATCCAATAAAAATCGGGTGTAGAACTGACAGTTCTCAAAAGATGAAATACAAATAGATTAGAAAAATGTAAAGAAATAATCTACATCCTTAGTCTTTGGGGAAATGAAAATCAAAATTGTAGTGATATATTGTTTATGATTTATTAAAGCCACTGGAGATCAAAATAGCAAAGCAACCATACTAGCTGGACTCAGGAGTAAGAGGTAGATGATCTGTTAGTTCAAGGCCACACTGACTATACGAGATTGATCCAGTCCTAAAAGAAACAGCTCACACAAAGCTGATGTCAGCACATGGAATCACAGGCCTGTAATTCCAGCACTGGGAAGGTAGAGACAGGAGTGATACAGCTGGGTGGAGAAAGGAATATATGGAAGAAGGGATAGGAATTTAGAGCCTTTTGACTGGGGACAGGATTGACATTTTAGATGGGTAGAGGTAAGATCTACTGGCTTTTGTTTCTCTGATCTTCATCTTGAAGCTTGAACCCCTGATGGGAGATGTTATTCTGTAAATATGTTTCTCATACTGGTTAATGAATAAAGCACTGTGGGCCAATGAGAAAGCAAGATAGGTGGGGCTAGGAGACAAGGAGGAAAGAGGAAGTGGTAAGGAGTAGTCAGGATGTAGAGCCAAGAGGAATCAAGATGCTGGGGCCACCACTCTCTGGTAAGATGAGCCACGTGGAAATACTTAGAATGGTAGAAATGGGTTAATAATTAAGACAGAGCTAGCCCATAAACAATAATTGTAACTGGCTAACAGGATTGTATCAAATACAGAGTCTCTGCATGTTATTTGGGGCCAGCACGCCAGACCGGCGGCAGGCGGGCTGGCGGAAAACATACAAGCTACAAACCCCAATATCTGTCCCTGGGTCTTTATTTTCCGTGCATTGATATTTCATCTTAAACCAGTCAGAATGGCTGAGATCAATAATCCAAGTGACAACTCACGCTGGCAAGGATGTGAGTTAGGGGAAACACTCATCCATTGTTGGTGAGAGAGCAAAGCCATACAGCTACTATAGAAACCAGTGTGGGAATGAGAAAATACGAAAAGGACTTTACATCCTACGGCAGAGGTACTTTATCAATAATGTTCATTACTGCTCTATTCATAGTAGCCAGAAAGTGGAAACAGCTTGCTAATGAACGAATAACAAAAATGTGGTACATTTACAGGATGGGATGCTATTCAGCTGTTGAAAACGAAATTATTACATTTTCATGGGTGGAATTAGAAAAAAGTACCCTGAGTGAGGTAACCCATACTCCAAATATTGTATATTTCTCTTCTATGTGAATGTTACCATTTAAGCTTTTTATGTGGGTGCTATAATTGGTGCAACCACAGAGATTAGGTACAGATAAGAAGGGACCACCCAAGGAAAGGGAAATAAGTAACGTGTTATGGAGAGATGTAGGCAGAGTTTCTCTGCATCTCAGCAGCAGATTACCAAATAACCACTAAGAGGCTTAACGTTAATTATAAATACTCTGCCAATAGCTCAGGTTTACTACTAACTAGCTCTTAAAGTGTACATTAACCAGTTTCTATTCATCAGTGTGCTTCCCCAAGGCGCTTCTGCAAATCCTGTTTCCTCTCCATCCCCTTTCACTCTTCCCTCCTCCTTCTTCCCAATGTCCTTTGTTTAGTTCTGCCTTCTAACCTTTTCCTGTCCAGCTATCAGCCAGTCAGCTTCCTTATTAAACCAATCACAAGGACATGTATTCACACAGTGTAAAGGAATATTCCATATTAAAGGGAAACTAGACTAGGGAAATTAAACAGGGAAGGGGGAAGGAGAGAAGGGTAAAATGTGAATATGGGGGGGGCAACTAATACTAAAGCCCATTTTAAAAAACCATATGGAACCCTATTACAGTAGAAGCTTTCTAGAATGTATAAATGCATGAAAGTACATTTTATATATTTATATTTTTATATGTAAATGGAAATAGACATGAAATTACTAAATAATAGGGTAGAGAATGCCCCACCAAACATCTCATGTCATCAACTAAAACCTCCAGCGTCAGGAATGGGTTACATTTTATTGAGTCTTGACCACACCCCCCCCAAACAAGCTAATACCAAGGCTACCGCTGCCCGGATGGCAAGTCCCTATTGCTGAAGGCAACACTTACGTCATCAAACATGGAAAAGTCGAGTTGGTGCCTAACTAGAAGCTTCTCTGTCATGGACTGGTGTTTGTGGGGCAGCCATTGGGACCAGCTGATCAGCCCTGTTCTGCTCCTGAGTGCGGGGGTGTGGATGAGGGAAAGGCTAGCTATAGACGGTAAAGGGAAGAGAGAGACAGAGGAATAGTTTCAGGAGGGCAGATTCAGTCCATACTGAATGCCCCAGTTTATTTATACACAAACTTAAGTAATCAACCAAAGATGGGGACAGTGGCAAGACTTCTAATATCCTGTATAAAGCGCAAATAGCAATTACTTCCCTTAATCCTAAAGACACTCTGTAGCTGCATAGACTGTTTGGCCTTCAGGCACTTCATAGCTGCAAGTATCATCTAGCCCTCAGGATGAGTGTAAAACTGTCTGGGCCCAAGTCTATTGTTGTTCAGATAGGAGCCATTCACCACTGAGCCCTAGGCATCCTGTAGCCCTTAAGCTAAAGTCTTAGAGACAATCGGAGCTCTCTGAACTCGTGGCAGGACGGGATTGGCTCCATATACAGGTGCTGACACTTATCCCGTGCTGATTAACGTTCTTGGTGCTGGAAGATACTCATGTGTTACTTCAGGAGAATGGTAACCAACAATACTACCCAACTACAAACCCTGCCACCCACCAACGCCATCTGGTGCAATTAGTGGTACAGATAGTATGGGAGTAACCAACCACAGGATTTTTATTGTTATCGTTATTGATTTAAAGTACCACTTCATGAGATGAAACCCATATCTGACACCGATAAAGTGGCCTAGAGCCCGAAACGAGAAATGTCATGGGCTGTAGCGGTCTTGCAGTGACTTCTAACAGTGACCACACCCCCTCGGGCACAGCCTCAGGAGGATGGAAGCTGAAAGAGGGAAGTTTCACAAAAGCCACACCTCTGCTTCCGGCTGCCTGCGGCCACGCCCAAGGAGATGTGGCCCCCATTGTAAGTTCACTGCAAGACTGACCACTACAATGGGCCTAGTAGAAAACCAATTACTATTGTTCTTCTTAAGGAACACAGGAACAAAATGACTCCTAATGACATTCTGCAACACCCATAGGTCAGTGCCTCACTCGGCCATCATCAGAAATTCTTGAATGAAGACAATGTGCAGAGAGCGAGAGACTTCGAAGAACTCCGTCTTCGTGTTCCTTTGTTTTTGTGTTGTTCTCTCTCCTCTCTCTCTCTCTCTCTCTCTCTCTCTCTCTCTCTCTCTCTCTCTCTCTCTCTCTCTTTTGACACAGGGTTTCTCTGTGTTGCTCTGGCTGTCCTGGAAGTTGATCTGTAGACCAAGCTGGTGCACAACTCAGCCATCGCTTGCCTCTGCCTCCTGAGTTCTGGGACTAAAGGCTGAGCACTCAGTTTTAATAGGGCTGTCTTTCGCAACCCCCTTCTCTCAAGACTCAGGGATCTTTTTGGAAGAGGATGCAGAAAGATTCTAAGCAGCATAAGAGATGGAAG
The DNA here is from genome assembly GCA_030556225.1 of Cricetiscus sungorus. NCBI lineage: Eukaryota > Metazoa > Chordata > Mammalia > Rodentia > Cricetidae > Cricetiscus > Cricetiscus sungorus. The sequence goes on along the minus strand of JANBXA010000367.1, from coordinate 26,785,007 downwards.
ATGCCAAGAAAACAGCGTCTTCTAGACACAATGGGACTGATAACACACATGAGCTCACAGAGACGGGCAGCATTCTCAAGATCTGCACAAGCTGAAACCACATGAATCCCAGAGCTGAAAGGCGTGGACATTGGATCCCGTTCCTAACCAAGAAACCATCTGTGATGGATGCCTGTTGGAAAAGGGAAACTCTGTGTTCTCCGGTGGAGTCTCATGAGGTGTATCAACCATACCTGAGATTCTATGCCAGGGGTGGTTGGCCAACAGAGCATGAGCTCAGTGATACTCTGTGGACTTCTGCCTCATTTTGCTTTGTTCTGACTGTTTTGTCTTTTGTCTTATGGCATTTTGTTTTCTTCTCTGGGTTTCTTTCTTTCTTTCTTTTTGGCTGGGGTGGGTGCGTGTGGCTTATATTTATTTTTATTTGCTTGTTCTTGTTTCTTAGTTTTCTCTTCATTTGTTTGTTTGTTTGTTTGAGAGAGAGAGACAAAAAGAATAAGGTTGTGTGTAGGGCAGTGGGGAAGATCTGGGAGGTGTTGGGGGTGGGGGAAATCACGATCGAAATATATTGTATGAAAAACATTTCAATAAAATATTTGTCCAAAAAGTATTGCATCCAAGAATTTCAGTGAAAAAAAAAATATAAACTTGGAATGGTCCAATGAATTAGAATTAAATAACAATCGGAATGCTGACACAGCACACGTGGCAGATCCTCTCCAGGAAGTGGGTGCTTTGTGCGCTTCCTGGAGTGCAGGCATGGCTTTGTGGCTCGCTCAGGAGCGCTACGTATCGGCAAACATAAAGAGGTGAAGTCTGTGAAGAATGTGGAAAGGCAGCACCCTCTGAGTGCATGCAGTGTGCCCAGAGGCTCTATGGGAAGCCAGTGTAGTGAGAGACAATCCCTCCAACACTGTGCAGCACAAACCGGTCAGGACTGGTTCCGTTGAAGTACCTGCCAGCCTCTGCCAGGAATGGGGGTTGATGCGAGCCACCAGGCCTTGCGGTGTAGAGACACAGAAGGGATACATCTCAGAGTAATGATGGGAAGGTCTAGGGTATCACAAGTGGAGCGCTCTGTGTAACAAGGTCCCTAACAGGGGAGGAGCTAGGAGATGCTCTGCAACACTGGGGAAAAGGGCAGATGTAAAATCCCCAAGGGTCTCTTTACCAACCAGGGAGAAGCGCAGCTAAATGTGAGACTGAAACATTCACCGGTGGGTAATACGTATAAGATGAGACTGCAACCCACTGTAATGAGAAATGCAGGTCATGTTGAAACTGAGGCGCTACTTCAGAGCTACTGAGCTGGTAAGAAACAACAGTTGTGTGATGCGCAGGACGGGGTTCATTGCCCCCTGCCATTTTTCTCAGAGGGTTGGGAAGTAGTGAAAACAAGCACAGGCCCAGCAATACTGACTCTTGGTGACACTTAGATAATCTTTGTAATACATTTACATCAACTGCCACTGTAAGCAAATGACACCAAGCTGCTGTTTATTTCCTCGCCCTTTTGTGCTGCAATCACAGGTGTGCACCATGACACCTGCTAGGGCATGGGTTTTAATCCCAGGCTACGGATGTAGTTCTTACACAGCATGTATAAAGTCCTGGGTTTTGATTACAAGTGCGGCATAAACTCAGTGCAGTAGTGCATGCCTGTAGCTCTAGCGCTCTAAAGAAGGCAAGAGAAACAGGAGTTCAAAGCCATCCTTGTCTACAGAGCAGATTTGGGGCAACTTGGGATGAAAAGAGAGAGGGGAGAGGAAGAAGAAAACCAAGGAGGCAGGAGGTGTTTGGCTGACAGGGATTCATGGGGGATGTCCTTTTGTATTTGTTTCTCTTATTGGTTGATGAATAAAACACTGTTGGGCCAATGGCCAATGAGGCAGTAAGATAGGCGGGACTAGGAGAGGAGGAGAAGTCTGCAAAAAGTAGGCAGCAAAGCCTGCCAGAGAGAGTCTCCATGCTGCCAGAGGAGTAACACCATGCCTGGCACTACTGGGTAAGCCATGGCCTGGTGGCAATATATAGTTTGATAGAAATGGGTTAATAATTAAGACAGACCTAGCCAGTTGGAAGCCCTAGTCATTGGCCAACAGTACTATAATTAGCGTAAGTCTCTGAGTGTTCATTTGGGGCTGAAGCAGTTCTGGAACCAGGGATGCTGGTGAACTCCATGGCTGCTGAAACCTGTCTTATGCTCTCTTGACACAAGGAAGACTCTCCTTTCGTTCCCGCTGTTTTCTACTTGGCTTTTAGAGTCACAGCTTCATTGGTAAGACTCTCGGGGACAAAAACAGAAGGTACACTTACAAAACTATTTTCCAAAATTACTGGGCCTTAGCTCCCATTCAGGCTTATTCTCTTCTCCCATTAGTACCAATGTAGTTGGCTTGAGATGCTGTCTCACAAAGCAAAAATATGCCCAGTAGAAGAGCATCTTCATCATACAGGAAGACTGTGTGGTGACCACTCCCAGGGGCTTGTTGTTTAAACTGCCCATGACACTAAAGCAAAATTCATTTCATCTAGCTTATTCCAATATAAAATCAAAATTCCTCAAAGGTGTGTGTTACAATCAGGTTTTGCCGCCAGCCTGGTTCCACCCCTGCACCAGCCCCAAATAACACACAGAGGCTGTTGGCCTGTTACTAGAATTTCTTATTGGCTAGCTCTGTCTTAAATACTAACCCATTTCTATTATTTCCACGTGGTCTTATCTTGCTGGAGAGAGAGCCCCAACTTCTGCCCTCTCCGTTCTACATGTTGAATCTCCTACTCTATCTATCCCCGAATCTTCCTTGTCTCCTAGTCCCACCTATTTTGCTTTCCTACTTGCCAACAGTGCTTTATTCATTAACTAATACGAGAAACATATTTACAGGCTGACATCTCCCATCATGCGTGTATGTGTGTGTATGTGTGTGTGTTCTTGCCTTTAAAAAGCAATTCATGCAAGAACAGCTGTCTTTCAGGGTTCCTCCTGGTGCAGCGTGATCTTGTCACTTGAGTTGGTGCACACAGAGCAGCCTGTGACCAGACCAGTGAGTCTGGGTGGGACAGCATCAGAGCCAGAGAGCAACCTATGCTAAGCAGGAAGGTGGGCAGAATCCAGGGACTTTTATAGGGGAGTGAGTAGGATTGCTCTGTCAATTGATTGCTCTTCCTTTGACCTAGAGCTGTGTGGCCCTGGATCCCTGACAATGACAATACAAAACTCATGTAAAGGAAGTAATCTCAGATGTTATGATTTCCAACCAGCAAAGCTATTCTCATGAAGGGGAAAATCCTTAGAAGAAACCTCCACCAACACTAGCACCCACACCAACAGCAGCACCAACACCCAGACCCACACCAGCACCCACACCAGCACTAGCACCAACACCCACACCCACACCAACACCAGCACCAACACCAGCACCCACACCCACACCAGCACTCACACCAGAACCCACACCCACACCAGCACTCACACCAACACCCACACCAGCACCCACACCAGCACCCACACCCACACCAACACCAGCACCCACACCCACACCAGCACTCACACCAACACCCACACCAGCACACATCATTTTTTAACCACAGTGACTCACTAGAGCTCAGCTAAATTTTCCATAATGGAAAATAAGTTCAACAAGGCCTACTTCCTGTGACAAGAATTCTCCATGGGTAAAATGGTTCCAGTTTAAATCATGGATGCTTAAAGAAATCTTAAGACAATGAGCAGGGAGAGAAGCAGGGTCCCTCACTCAGGCAGGGAGGCAGTAGTCAGACTCCAGATTCCCCTACTCCCCATGAGCATTTCTAACACTGCCGTCATCAAAAACGACCTTTTCTGAACGAGACCCTTCCTTAGAGAACGCAAGAAGCAAGCTCATCTTTCCTCTCTGTCACACATCAGAGACGCTTGACAGATTTCCCATGAGATCTCCATGTCCAGGTCACAGACAAAAGAGGAGAAACAAAGTCAGATCCATGAGAGATCTGGGTAGGTAGGTCTGGGGTTGGGAGAGATTTCACAAGCCTGTTTTGTTCTAGCTCTCAGGTCCTGAGCCACACCCACACTCTTGAAGCCCTTGGGAATTCCTTGTCTGAAGACCTTCAAGGACAATGCCTCATCTGTCTCAAAGACTCATTCTGGTGTCTAAGAATACTCGCTGTCAGGAAATATGGCTTTGTGAGTAAATTCGGACTCCTCACACACCCATTTCCTCCCACTCTGATCTCTGGAGGAGATGGAACACGCCCAGTGAACACATGTGAAGGTTGTCACCAAAATAGCCACTGTCCATCCTGCTGTAGCTTCTCTGCACTAGGGTCAGTGGTCACAGCTCCCATCACCTCTTCTCTTGAGTCTTATCTCTGAACCCAGACCTCACCTTTCACTGTGCTCTACTCCTGGCTTGGATCCAGAATGTAGGACTTAAGTGCTAAAGTCAGGGAGGTCTCAGGTAAATGGGGATGTGTTGGTCCTACTGGCTGTTTCTAGAAAAGAAGTGATCCAGTGGACAGAGGACCATCTGAGACAGAAGGGCTATCTCAGAGAATACTGTGGTACTAATCTGGATCTGGGGACAAGGAGAGTAATCTTGACAACTGTTTGTGGTTCTCTTTTCCATCCAGACCTCCATCTGGAGGGGATAGGCAGACTGTCCATCCCACGCAACGTAGCACACATGGCCTCCGACATCATTGGAGGGAATTAGGAAGGGGAGAAAGGCCAGGAGCAGGCATGAAGCTTTTAAGAGGGATAGGGAAATGGGCAGCAAGAGGAAAGAGTGTCCCAGAAGACAAAAAAGAGCCTGCTGTTAAAAACAATAAAGTGTATAAGGGGTTGGCAGGGTAGCTCAGTTGGTAGATTACTTGCCTGGCATGAGCAAACCTCTGAGTTAGATTCCCAAAACCAAATATACGAGGCAGGGTAGCACACATCTCTAATCCCAGAACTCAGGAGCCAGAGGCAAGAGGATCAGAAGTTCAAAGTCATCCTCACCTACTTACGGAGTTTGGGACCAGTCTTGACTACATAAGCTCCTATAGAGGGACTGGGGGAGTAATTTTAGAGACATATGCAAAGAAGGGGAGAAGTTGATAGTTACTAAGAAATAAACATATATTAGAGTGGACAACATGGCAATACAAAGAGAGGTAGAGGTCTGACCAAGTTCGTGTCCTGGGACACCTGCTGGAAACAGCCCTAGCCACTTCCTGCGTTTCTACACATAGCCTTGAGAGGAATGGACCTGGGTTTCATGGACATAAGAAACAAAAGCAAAAGTAACAACAAACAAACAAAAACCAATTTAAGGCTGCAAATAGCACAAAATGGAAATTCACTTCTGTGCCTTCTATTGAGATCCTTTCTTGCAAAGCACGTTGTATATGGACAAACAAAAGACATTGCTTCCCAGGAAACTCTAACAGCCTGTACCATGCACTGTGGCATTGTCTGTATTTCTCCCACTCTGTTGAGTACCGTGATGGAACAGAGTTTGCCTTTTCCAAAGCTCATGCTGAAATCCCAGGGCCTTGCTGTAGTGGAGAGCTGGGAAGCAGAGCCTGAGGACAGTAAGAGGTCATGCTGCCTTTCTTAATGGAGTGAGTTTGTATTATTCAAGAGTGGTTTGGTCTAGGGACTGGGTAGATGGCTCAGCAGGTAAGAGCACATGCTGTGTAAGCATGGGGGTCAGAGTTCAAATCACTAGCATCCATTTAGAGAGCCAGGAATGACAGACACAGGTCTGTGACCTCAGTGCTGTGGGGAAGAGACAGGATGATTGCTGGGCTTGCTGGCTGGTAGCTTAGCCGAGTTCAGTGAGAGACCCTGACTCAAAGGAATAAGATGGAAAGCAATAAAACAAGATTATCCTCTAGCTTCTGCACTCATGCAAGGGTGTGTACACACAGCACATGCATGCATACACACCAAATAATAAATTTAAGATAAAATTGGCCGTGTTAGAGGAACCCTCATGCTTTGCCTCTTCTCCTTGTTCCTAACCTCCATCTTGTTAAGAAGCATCGTGAGACCCTTGCCTCATGGACCACTCTCTTCCCAACTCTTTGCCTCTTCCCTACCTTCATGGTGCTAAGAAGCAGCATCAGACCTTCAGCACACACACATACATCTCTCCTCCGAATCTCAGACTTCCTAGCCTCTATAATCCACGAACCTAAGTAAACCATTTCTACTTATAAGTTATCCACACTCAAGTATTCTGTTATAGACTCAGAATGTAGACTGAGACAGGCTTGTGGCATGCCTCATCCTAGCATCCAGGAAGCAATCCACACATCTCAGTAGGATGTTTGTCACACACTGGGGATGTGCCAGCCACTGTCCCTCACTTTCCTATGTGGTGGTTTAAATAGGAATGACAACCTTAGACTAATGCTTGGTCCACATCAAGTGGCACTATTAGGAGATGTGGCCTTGCTGGAGTAGGCGTGGCTTTGTTGGAGAAAGTGTCCCGCTAAAGGCAGGCTTTGAGGTCTCAGATGCCCAAGTGGGTCAGTCATTTCCTGCTGCCTGCAGATGCAGATGTAGAACTTTCGGCTCCCTGTCCAGCCCCGTGTCTGCCTGCATGCTGCCATGCTTCCCGCCCTGATGATAGTAGACAAAACATCTGGACGGTAAGCCATCCCTAATTAAATGTTTTCCTTTATAAGAGTTGCTGTGGCCATGGTGTCTCTTCACAGTGATAAAACCCTAAGACAATATCAAGACGCAGTTTGGATTACTGTCTTCCACTTTTCAGCTAAGACTCAGGAATGGGTTTGTAGCGCCATTGGGAGAGTGCTTGCTTAGCCTGCAAAAACCCTGAGCTCATCATAAACCAGATGTGGTAACATATGTCTGTAGTTCTAGCCCTCAGGAGTTGGAGGCAGGAGGATTAGAAGTTCAAGGCCATCCTTTGCTACTGCATTGAGTTTAAGGCTAGTCTGCCATACATGAGATTTATCTAAATATATATATATATATATATATATATATATATATATATATATGTGTGTGTGTGTGTGTGTGTGTGTGTGTGTGTGTGTGTGTGTGTGTGTGTGTATCAGATTAGGTTCAGAGAAGTTAAGAAGCATTCCCATGATGAGGGTAATGGAGGATTTTGGTATAACTCTCACGGCTGGGGCTAGGGTTTTAAACCACTATGATACTTTTTATGAACTTACTTCTTGACATATGGAATCCACATGTTCTGGATCTAGGATCCAGACAATTTGGAAAGGGTTTCATTAAACTCTTCATGAGTTTTTGGTATACTTCCAATGGAAAAAATACAAGGGCCACCCTAAGGCTTTCCTTCACTGTGTATGGCAGGAGTGTAGGCGTACATATATGTACGTGGGGGCCAGAGGGCGACGACAAATGTCTTTCTTAAACATTCTCCATCTTCTTTACTGGGGCAGCGTCTCTCCTTAGAAGCCAGAGCTTGCAGATTAGACTCCTGTAGCTAGCCAGCTTTCTCCAGAGTCCCTGTCTCTGCCTCCTAAGTGCTGGTCCTTCTCCTTCCCGGGGAAGTGCTTTCAGTTCCCAGGCATCTCCCAAACCCTAGGACTATTTCTCTCGAAACAAACCCCTTGATGGCCGGCTCCTCCACAGTGGTCTCTGCCCGGTCCACTCCGGGGTTTGGTGCTTGTGCCTTGTGTCCTGGCTCTCTGCCAGCCCCTCCTGTCCTCCCAGGGTGGAGGCCTATTCCCTCAGCTGCTATTCATATCTACATTTGTTCAGGGGCTTCCTTCCTGGTTCCCCTTTCACTTCAAGATCTTCCCTTCTCGGTGGCTTTGGCTTGAATGTCTAACTGCAAGCATAAGTCAAAATCCAAACCACAGGTAATGCCAAGAAGACGTCTGTTTCTCGTTTTCCTTTACCGGGGACTCAGTCCAAAGCTAATACTCCCCAAGTCATCCACAGGTAAAAGAGAAATCGGGCTTTCTATCTCTTTGAACCAAGTGAATAGTATATTGCTATTTTACCTCTTCACCTCTTGTTGGCTTTGGTTTATTGACAATCTAGCAATGGAGGAAGCTCCTGTCATGTCTCCTTCATACGTGTGAGGGACACACTTTCATACGTGTGAGGGACACAGTGTCTGTGTTAGTGAAAGTGCTTCTGGGGATGCCTGGCTCTGAGATCCTGGCTGCAAGGGAGTGGGTATCCTCTGTCTTCAAGTCTTTAGCTAAGACGCGCAGTTAGCTATTTTAGTTTGTCCCGTGCTTGATAACATATTGTCCCGACATTCTCTTTTCTTTAACGCAAATCCTTTCGGGTGTATTTTTCAAAGGAAAGGCTCCTGCAGCCTAGGCTGGTCCTGAGCTCACGATTAGCCAAGAATGACCTTGTACCCTTGACCCTGCTGCCTCTGCCTGAGGATACAGGCGTGTGCCACCAGAGGAGGCTACGCAGCACTAGAATGAAACCTGGTGCTTATGCATGCTGGGCAAACATTCTGCCCACTGAGCCACATCTCCAGCCTTCCGACATAGTTTTAACTGGTTTTTATGAGTGTCCTCAGCTGGATCAGAGAACCCATCACTGTGTCACTTTTTAGTAGATAATGAGGATTAAGTATTAGATGTATTCTGACAAGACTAAGTGGGTTAGAATAGGGGTTAAATATTAGACCTACTTTGCTGGGCATAGTGACCTACGCACTGGGGAGGCAGAGGCGGTCAGATTGCTGACCAGCCTGGTCTACATAGTGAGTTCTAGAACAACCATAGATACATAGTGAGAGTCTATCCTGAATCTCCACCCCCACCCCAAAGTATTAGATCAACTTTGAGCAAAAAAAAAAAAAAAAAAAAAATTAAGATGAATAAAGTATGTAAGAGGAGAAAGTTGGGACAGTTAGGATCTACATATTTTAGGGCTTGTTAAGCTGTCGATAGTTATAATTAAAAGACATAAGGAAGAGGGGTAAAGATGGAAGAAATAAGACATAGGAGAAAGGAGAATATGTGAGATGTTGAAGAGTGTAGAAAGGATGATGTCTTATAGTAAACAGGGTGGAGAAACATAAGCAGCCCCCAAATCTAACTCGGCAACATCGGAACAAAAGCCAGACCATCACGAGACACCAGTGCAGGAGCAGACATTGGATCCTCGAAGATAAGAGGTGGGGAATACTTTAGGGATGAATCCCGGCACCACGGCAGGGTCAAAGGGAGAAGTTCTGAGATTCTCTGGCTCTAGTGGGTCCCGTGATGTGGTGTGTGGCAGAGCGAAGGGGACCGCTGGCCTCTGCCGTGTGTATCCTCAGGACTATGGGACTTTGGGGCTTTGGGGCTGGAGTCCTGCTTTCCAGATGTCATCTGCGCTCTCCTCTCTGTTGTTCATTGTAAACCCCACACCTGAAAAAGAAAGCTGTTGGTGTTTTGTTTTTTTATTTTTCTCTTTTTGAGAATTGAACTCAGGACCTCTGGGAGAGCAGTCAGTGCTCTCAACCTCTGAGCCATCTCTCCAGTCCTCTGCTCTCTGTTTTGAATACCCACAGAATTAGAGAGAACACCAACTGTATCTAGCTCAGTAGTTCTCAAACTTGAGACTTCAAAATCTCCTGAGAGCCAACATGAAGTCTACTAGCGAGCGTCTGGGAGAGTGGGCTCCAGGGTGGGCCGTTTGCAACAGCACACGGAGCTGATGCTCTCCCGCGGGTACCAGGTACTCTGCTTCCTTCTCCATTCCTGTGCCTTGGACTCCCCACAGAGAGAGCAAAGCCTTCCCCTGCCTCTGTCCACCGCTCATAAGAACTCTTTGTATTTCCTTAGGCCGAAGCAAACCTTGCCTTTCTTGACATTTCCATCAACTGTGCCAGCCATGGCCTCTAGTACCATAGTGTTAGTCCTTTGCTTCCTCTGCGGGCTTTGCTCTGTGTTTCTGTTGTCTCTCTCCTTGGTTGGGTAGTTGGTTTGGGTTTTGAGACATGGTTTTGTTATGTAGCCACACTGGAGTTTACTATCGACACCAGGCTGGTCTCAAAATGGCAGTGATTCTCGGGTCCTGGGCCCCAAGTGTTACAAGTTACCGCCACAGCCAGTAGGTTCTTATTTGATGAGACAGGGTCTCACTCTGTAGCTAGTTTGGATCCTTTGGCGGTCTTCCTGCCCGGGCTACCCAGATGCAGAGATCACACGAATGAGCTAGTATTCTCAACCGCCTCCTCACCAACATTTCTCGCTCCTGCGATGCACAAACTGTGTTTGCAGGAAAAACAAAGAGAGAATAACAAATTTCTTTCTCCAGCAATTGGACACCTACATTGTGAGAAAACATGCTCATTTGTCCAGAAGCTCAGGTTTAGCCATTGAAAAATTAATGAAAATTTCTTAAAATAACCGATTAAATGTCAGTATGGATTGGAATAACGCAGAGTGTTTAAACGCCGCATGGTGAGGTCTCACCCTCCGAGTACTCAACTCAGAAGGCTGAGAGGATCTTGGGAACTTAAGAAGGGCTGGGTGGAACCTGGGAATGTGGCGTTGTGCGCTTCTGCTGACCATGACCCCACGCAATCCACACTGAGAGCCACTGGGCTAATTAATTCACGCTCTAGACAGCCTTATTAGCTGTGGCGCAAAGGATAGCCTGCTCATCAGAATCGAAGCTCTCAGAAGCATGCACACGTTGGTAAAACCTGCCGAGGCAAGAGGGTTACTAGTTTACTAAAGTCTGCGAATCCCTTGACTGTGCTTTTAATTCTCTGGAGGGTTCAGATAGGCCAGTGGTTCCCGGAGACAGCGATGTGTGCTGGCCAGAGCACCAGCGTTGTGTACGACACTGTTTAAGATGCCATCTATGTTTCAACAAGTCTCCAAAGGATTCATTCTGCCCAGCGCCAAAGTTTGGAAAGCCCTGGTAGAGCCTAAGCTCGGAAAGGGGCCCTCACCCCACCTCCCCGTCTGCCTCCTTCTTGCTATGCTTTGCTTTCCCCCTGGAGAACGTATTTCTTTATTCTCTGGCATTTTCCAAACTTTGAGGCCTTTGCATACTAGTTGGAGAAGAGAGTGGAAAAACTTATTGTTTTTAAAGATCGCTATCTCTCCCCGTGTGTCTCTGTCTCTCTCTGTCTCTGTCTCTTTCTCTCTCTGTGTGGGTGGGTGGGTGGTCACAGACGTCTGGGGATTCAAGCCCCCTGGAGCTTACAGGTGTCTGAGTTGCCGGATGAAGGTGCTGGGAACCAAACTCAGCCGTAAGAGCAATATCCATTCTTCATGACTCTCAGCCCTCAAAATCTGCTTTCAAAAGAGCATTATTTGATGATTATGTTTTTAAAAATATATTGCTAAAATAAGCCTAGCAGAAAATTTACCATTTTAACATTTTTATAGATCTGTGATATGTTCGCATCACTGTAACCACCAACCTCGCTCAATCGGCCCAAACTGAACCTGTGTACGGGCTCATAGCGCCCCCTTCAGTTCAGAGTGATAAGTGCGCCCATTGTCATGCCCTTGTTGGGGATTCTTGTTCCTTCTGTTCCTGTGACATTTACTACTTTAGATACATCATATCTGTGGGACCATATAGTTCTGTGACTGCTCCTTTCACTTAAAATGTTTTCCATTTTAAGTCAGATGGGCCTGTTCTTCCAGCTTGGAGCCTCTGCTGGGGTCCCAGGGTCCCCCCTTTTCTCTACTCAGGTCAGATATATTGCCTGGTCCTGATGCATAAATATATAAATATACATATATACATATATGTATATATATGTACATATACATACATATACATACATACATACATACATATATATATATATATATATATATATATATATTCCTTGTTTGACTTTGTCAGCTCATATTTCCCACCTCCACCTTAAACACCGGTAAGGTTCTTAGCCAGGGACAATGGCTTGGAGTCAGCCCTGAGCATGAGCAAGCTGTCAGGCTGCTCCATTATCCTGTGTGTCAGGCTTGGAGCTGGTCCTGTAGATCTGCAGCTTTGTATTGTCTGTCCAGAGAAGCATAGCTGATGCCAGGAGCAGTGGCAGCAAGCTTCAGAATGTCAAGTCTTCTAGGATTGGCGTTCAGCATGACAGAGACAGGGACACAGAAGGTGGAGCTAGCTGTTCTGGGATCCCACAAGTGGGGCTGATGAGGGATGCTTACCTTTGAAGGATATGTCCTCACTGATGCTGAATGTGATTTTCAGCCTATTCTGTGGTAGGGGCGGGACCCAGTGGGGATGGTGAGGCAGCTCAGTGAGTGAAGTCCCTTGTTCCAAAGCCTGAGTCCCACTCCCAGGACCCGTGGGCTAAAGGGAAAACACAACTTCTGCAAGTGGCCCCCACCACAAGTGACCCCAACACAGATAAATAATCAAAATTGATTTTTAAATAGTCATGAGAGGTTAATGAAACAGCTCTTGCCAGGTGATACCTACTGCTCTGTTAAGGCGATGCCCCCTTCACCCAGCCATCAAGGGGGTTTGATTTAGGGGCAAAATCTTGATTGGATTTTGAGCTGTGGCTGGAGGATGGCTCTGGCCCCTAGCTCATTGACAGCAAGAGTGGTTTCTGGAGAGTCAGGAGGAAGAGGAGGGGCCAGGGAGAAAAGGATAAGGACTGGGGTCTTTGGAGAAGTTAGTGGAATGTGAGGAATGTGGACTCAAAAACATCAGCTGGAATTCTCTGATACCCAGAGGGTTTGCTGTGTGGATACACTGGGCTGGAACACAATTTTTAAAATGTCATTCTCACCTCACATTGGTTGACCGCTGTGAGTCACACCACCGCACGAAAAGCTTTTTATGTGGCCGACACTTGTAACTGACATCTGTCGTGGCCATGCCAACTTTCGTTTGAGTACCTTGTGAAAGAAGGGAATTGGGGACTTTTAAACCCCACCCCCTGGTTGCTGGCTGGAAAAGGAAGTGTTCAGAAGGATTAATTTGACAGGCATCATTTGCTGGCCACATTATTACATCTAGTTTCTGTATTGTCACATAGACCCATTAAGAAGGACTGTATTTTTGGAACCCATTTTCACATGCACAGAGCTTGGAAGAGCAAAGAGGGATGAGTGCTATTTTAGGGTCTGTATTTTACAGAACAGAAACTCTCAGTAACAAAGAGCAAGCAAACGATTTTGTAATTAGTGTAGGCAGCAGGAAAGATGGTGTGATGAGGAGCGATGAAGACGATGGGGCCTTTCCTCCCAATAATCTTGCAGCCGTTATGTGTGAGATCAATATGCCATAGTCTGAGGACACACAGCCTCCAAAGAACGGGCACACCTTATGGGAGACTACTGGACGACATGTTTGCCATCTCAGCAGAGGTCAGACATGGGGGTGCCACACTTAGCACAGGAGGCAGAGTAAGGCAAGCTCCTTAAAGAGGTGTGTCTGGTTGCCATGCAGCTTCCCAGGAGGATGGCTTGTCAATACTCCAAGATGGGTGACATTCAGAGCTGTCTGCCTTTTTAAAACAGTGACTGTGATAAATGTCAGGCCAGGATCTCTCTCTCTCTCTCTCTCTCTCTCTCTCTCTCTCTCTCTCTCTCTCTCTCTCTCTCTCACACACACACACACACACACACACACTACCTTTCCCCTCAATGCTGGGATGGAGCCTAGTACCTCGTGCATTCCAGGAATGCCCTCTGCCCACTCTTCTTTTGAGCAGTCATGGATGTGCATCTGTGACCTAGCTGTCTAGACCTGAGTCTTGAAGAAGCCCACCCCTCCCCAAGAAAAAAGTCCAGGGCCAGATGGCTTGAGTGCAGAATTCTACCAGAAATTCAAAGAAGAGCTAATAACAATACTCCTCAAATTGTTCCACACAATAGAAGCAGAAGATTCATTACTAAAATCTTTTTACAAGGCCACACAAAGACACAACTAATATATGTGTATATGTATTTACATGTGTGTGTACCTGCTCGTGTCGTGTACATGTGTGCATATATATGTGTATGTATGTATGTGTGTGTGCCTGCTTGTGTTGTACACATATGAGCTTGTATGTGTGTGTTTGTGTGCACGCACGTGCATGTGTCTGTATGTATGTGTCCCTGCTTGTGTTGTGTACATGTGTGCATGTGTGTGGAGGACAGAGTTGATGTGGGGTGCTCTCTATCTCTCCCTACCTCTCTCATCACTGATTTAGCTAGAATCAACAGGCCCAAGTGCCCTCCTGTTCCTGGCTCCCTAGCTCTGGGATTACAGCACACACTACTGTGTCTGGCTTTTTATGTGGCTAGGGATCCAGACTCAAGTACTTCACCAACTGAGCTGTCTCATAGCCCCATCTGTCTTCTCTTCTGGTTGACCGGCTTCCCGGTGCTCGCGGCTTCCCGGTGCTTGCGGCTTCCCCTTCACTGTTAGGGTTGTCCTTCCTGGTTCTCATGGTGGTTAGTTCACTGTAACCTCACATTTGAGCACTTTCTTTCTACTCCTCACATCTCAGCTCTGCCTCCTTCCCGTTTTTCACTGCAGAGAACTCCTGTTATAACTAAACATATGTGGAGCTTGGAGCCTAATGACATCCAGGCAAAACACAAACCAGAGTCAGAGAAACCCACCCAAGCCCAACCCCGCCCTCACCCGCAGACCCCCACAGCTGTGCTCCCAGACTGCTGCTGCCCAGAACAGCTGCTTCCGATCTGCCTCAGCTCCCACTTCTCCAAATGACATCTCCCAATATCAAAGACACTGCCAGCTGTCAAAATAAGGTCTCATACTTTTATATATATGACAATTACTGCCAAAAACAGATTATGCAAACATAAACAAGCCAAAGGGGGAAGGGAGGTTGTCGGGCTCCCCCCTTCTAGACTCACCCTTTCTACTAAAACAGAGACTGAAGTGGCCTGGAATCTTTAGAGCAGCAACTGGAAAAAGGGCATCCTCCCAGACAAGCTCCATCAAAGGAAACAGAGACTAGCATGGCAGAGTCTGATCTCTGGGAGAAATACTTCAGACAAAGGAGGGACTGGCAGAGTCTGAAGTTAATTATTCATCTCCTTCATTCCCTTCCTCCCTTCCTCTTCCAGTATAGCATTCATAATGAGCATAGAAGAAGCAAAGTGAATTTCTAACAAGACGAGGGGGGAAGACTCAGGAGGCCCAGGGATCCTGAGGATTAAGCAGGGCGACCTTCTTAGGCGTTTGTGAATATGTCCTCCTCTCCTGGAGAAATAACACACACACACACACACACACACACACACACACACGCACGCACGCACGCACGCACGCACGCACGCACGCACGCACACAGAGACAGGTTAGTTAGAATTGTGCTAGTCATCAAAGTAGAGTTTCTGAGTACAGTTCCAAGTTAGGAAATGGGGCTGTTAGTCTTGTCCTGCAACCCTAAATAAACCAGCTAAGGGCTTTCTCTGCTTGCCCATTGTTAGATGAAGAGCCTAGAATCAGGCTGGAGCTTGTTTTGAGGATCCAGCGGGATTGTGGGGAAACAGGGAGACACCCAAGCGAGCCCTCGATGGAGGTATGGCACTGTGTGTGGAAGTGTCAGTCCCTTCCAGCTTGCTGAAGCACCCAGGTCTAGTTTTAAATGTCACTGAGTTTCCTATAACACAATGTGTGTTCACAGGGTCTGCCCCACGTCGGAAGTAATGTCAATATCAGATGGAGGAGGAAACTCCCACAGCTGGCAGGCCATCCAGGGCGCCCTACCAAAGCGAGGCCGGTCTGTATCGCTGGGCAGTTAAGGCTTTGCCACTTGTGTCTTGGGCCCAGTTGTAGATTATGATAACTCAGATACCCAGGGAAGCAAAGCATTCAGCAGGAGGCATGAGGGTGGGAACTGACAGGCAGGCCGCAGAGATCCTGTAGGGCCCATATCATCATTAGAGTCTATAGCCCAATAAAGAAGGATATGTCACACTAGTCAAAGGTTGTGAACAGTTGGTCCTCCCATCAATGGCAAGACCTGAGCAGAGCTGGAAAGCCAGTTTGCTGTCCCTGTGAGTTGGGCACAAGATGACACGTGGCACGACTTCCCAGCTGTCACATTGAACATGGAATTCATGCAAAGTCACATGAGAACTTCCAAGTGTCTACAGAGACAGGATAATGATTAGCAGCCCATACTGTGCGCCTCAGGCAGTGTCTGAGGGGCCAGAATGGGTCGGTGATAGCTCAACAGGGAAGACACCGTCTCTGTCACCACGGGACACCACGGGGGACTGGACCGGGTCCTAATGAAAGGGCTGGGTCTTTTCTGCTCGGCAGAAAGTCAGTTCTGGGTCCACCATTGGAGAGAATCACACTCAGTGTGTGACTGCAAAATGGAGAGAAATATGTGGATACCACGACGAGGGGAGAAAGCTTTTGCGACGAGCAACTGGATAGAAATGGCTTTTCTCCTGTCTCTGGGGGCTTTGAAGAGGTTTCCAGCCTTGTGTTTCCACCTCCAGTGGGAGTGTATTGGAAACACGTGCTAGGAGGCATGTTCACAGAGCCGTGTGTGTCTTTACTGAGTGAGAACGCTGTGTCTGCATCTAACAGAGTCGCCTCCTCCATGAATCGCCCTCCTGACAGCTGATAGAGCAGCTGGCTGGAACCAAAGTGACTGTTGCAGACGCAGGCAGTGGTCACTGGGGCCCGGTGACCCAGAACACCGCGCCCTTCCCCGCACAGGAGCTGGAATCCACAAGGTCTTCGAGGAAGACTCATCTGACAGTAGGAAAATTCCCGTCTTCAGACGGAGTTTGCCCCGGGTGACCCTCCAGCCTCCAAAGACCTGGACTTTACACTCCTGTTTTTATTTTGAAGAAAATAAGGATCATTTAATAAGTGATGCTGGAACAATGGGCTAAGACACAGAGCTATGTAAAACATTTCACATGTACAAAACCTAATACCAGATGACCAAGTTAACATTCAGAGGGCCACCTTGGCAAACTCTAAAGGAAATGATGATGTGTCTTATAGCGAACAGGAGCAGGTTTTTAAGAAGTTTATTTACCTTGCATTCTGGTCACAGTTTCCCCTCCCTCCCCTCCTCCCAGTCCCTCCACCCAACCCCTCCCTGGCTTTGTCCCCAATCTACTCCTCTTCTGTTTCTGTTTGGAAAAGGACAGGTCTCCCAGAGTATCAAGGAAACATGGGAGTGTCAAGTTGAGTAAGGCTAAGCACTCCCCACGTACGAAGGTGGGCATAGTGACGAAGCATGAGGAATAGGGTCCCAAAATCACCAAAAGAGTTAGAGACGGCCCCTGTTCCCGTTGTTAGGAGTCCCACAAGAGGCCCAGGCTACACAGCTGTCACATATATGCAGGGGGCCTAGCTCAGTCCCACGCAGGGCCCTGGTTGTTGGTTGAGTCTCTGTGAGCCCCGATGGGTCCAGGTGAGTTGATGCTGTGGGATTTCTCGTGATGTCCTCGACCCCTCCTTCCTCCTCCCCCACCCCTCTCTCTTTAAACTCTTATTAATTCTGTTTCGGATTTCACATCGTGCACGCAGGTCCCACTCATCTCCCTGTCCCCTCAGTCCCACCCTCTGCCCTTGACCTCCCCCACAAAGCCAAACAAACAAAATTGTCTCCTCTTGGACGCTTAGTGTGGCCCACTGAATCCCACAGCATCCCCGTTAGTCCATACTTCTTGGCTTGTAAGTATTTGTTTCCATGACTCGTTGGTCTGGTTTGAGGCCTCTGGTTTCCAGTAGGTTGTCATCCTGGGTCCTCACTGGGACTCCACTTGGATATCCTGTTGTCCTGTGTCATGATGTCCTGTAGCTTTGGCTCTCCATGCAGTTCATAGATGAGGTGGATGTTGGGGTGGGCTAACTCACAGTCCCGGGTTTGGGCCTGGGTGGTAGCTGGCTTGGTCAGTCCAACATCCTCATCACCGGGGTGAGCTTCCCACTGCCCCAGCCAGCTTACGCAGCGAGGCAGGCAGCAAGAGCAGGGCTAGCACCCCTGCTCTCACACGGCCGGGGCCAGCTTTACCGTGTTGCCCAGACGCAGCGCAGGGCCTGGTCTCCCAATTGCGAGTTGGTGAGGGATCGCACCAGCGCATCCATTCTTATGCCCCAGGGCCAGATCTCCTGCCCGTTGCAGACGGCAGATGCCACTCCATGACACACGAGGGAGGGAACCGTGTCCACTCTTGTGCTCTCACATCTAGAGGACCATCTCACCATACCCCTGACAGCAGGGTGAGCTCTAGTGAGAATCTACACTCCCGTCTTAAGCCACCGAGTCTGTTGTAATTTGTTCTGGACGCCCTGAAGGAAACACAGCCACTCCAGAAGGAAGCTGATCCCAGGAGCTAGCTCAGAACGGTTATGATTTTAACTGTACCCTACAAGTCCCTACATAGGAGTTAGAACTCCCAGGACCTCAGATACGGCCGCATTTGAAAATCGGGTTATTGCAGATACAATATGAACGTAGTCCTGACTAAAAAGCAAATTCCCACTTGCAGACAGAGGGTCAATGGCATGGGAAGAAATCAGCAGTTTATATTTACAAGGGACGGAGTAGGGTTGCCCACAAACTGGCATAAACTAGGAAAGTGGCCCAGGACGGGGCCTCCCAGTCTCCCGGCCACCCTACCGCCCCACCTTGATCGTGGATTTTCCAGCCTCTAAAGCTCAGAGGCACCACATTCTGTTTAACCCATCCGGTGTGTGGAATGCTTCCTGGCTAGAGGAGCCAGGAAATGGGAGGAGAATACGGTACATCCACGTGGAAGGATAGCCTGTGAGGCTGCGCTGTGCAGAGGTCCGGAGAGCAGGAGGCTCCCAGCAAGGCCAGAGGGTGAAGGCAGGGATGTCCTTGATTCTGGCTGCAGAACCCTCAGCGTGACCCGACAGCGTTGGGATGTGGGGCGAGAGGGTCAAAGTCATCCATTATTGACTTCAGAGTCAGTGTGATGCCGGCCCGGATGTAAGAGATCCTGTCTCAAAAAAGATGCTGACTTTGAAAGGGGTGCGATTAGAGTAAGCAATTCTGACTAAATTGGCATAATAATAATAATAATAATAATAATAATATCATCCGTGGGACAGGAGTCCAGAGACACAGCAACTGCCCCGAAACCGGGCCTTCCGCGTTGTCATCACAGAAGAGCCCTGAATTCTTCGCGTATTAGCCTGGGATACACCACTGACTGTGCAATGGTTGACATGGATGCATATTCCTCAATCTTGTCCCTACGGGGAAGATTAGGAAAGCCTCTATTGTGGCTTCTGTCTAGGGTGTTCCACGTTTCTGTGGTGGATGAGGGAGGAAAAAGGGAAAGGAGGAAAGATGGCATGCTTCCTTCTCAGGCAAAGGCCACCGGGGGAGTGGAGGCTGGACCTTGCCGGTGTGAGATTAGAACACAAGGCCAGGCTTGTGTGGGCCACAGAAAGGCACTTCTGCTGGGGGCAACGTCAAGGTTTGTTAGCCTCCAGGTCCTCGATTGCGTCAAGGCTTCCCAGAGACCCCTTGAACCTCCTAGAACTGCTCATCGTCCCTGTGGTGACCCCCCCCACCCCTGGTTCTAGGGAACGTCATTGCCAGCAGCTCCAGGCCCCGTTGCTGCCGAGGACACAGAGCTCACCGCAGATGCTAGTCGGGAAGGGAGGCGGCCCTGGTCCTCAGGTCCCCACTTCCAGTCTTTGAAGAGGTTAGGAGTTAGGGGTGACGTGAAGAGATCTGAGTTTCCCAGCAGCTGGTGGTCTGGTGTTGTGACACAGGGGGGTGACAGAGCCCTGAGGACACTCGTTTGTTCTTAAGGCCAGGCACTCCAGAATGTACCACATACCTCGGGAGTGAGGAAGGGCAGGGCAGGGCGGGGGTGAGAGGGAGCTGCTGATGGAGCTGGGGTTCACACAGACGCTTCCTGCTTCCTCTCCTCTCTGCTAGCACGTGTGTTTGCACACGTAGAGAGAGGAGAAAGAGCTAAGGAGTTCCTGCTGTGTTCATTCCATGTGAGCCGGGCCAGCGGCAAATATCGCTGTAGCTAGACCAGGCCTGGGTCGTAGGACTTGCGTTAGGTGTCTACAGAAGAGTCCCAGCGGAGCTGAACGGCTGGATTCGTGATGATCTCCTCAAGGGCTTGTTAGCGGGAAGGTGACCTGTTTCTGTGCAGGGTCCCTAAAGAGGACCCAGCTCTGATTGGTTTGCTGCTCTTGCCCCAGCCCTGGAGTGGGAATGCTGTGCCGGGAATGGCCTGGAGACTGCCACCAGCTGAAGTCTGTGCCACTCTGGCGGATGTGAGAGCCCACAGCGGTAAGGGGGCAGGTGCTGAATCAAAGTCCCAAAAGATGGCAAGCTCCTTTATGAGATGGCAAAACCCTGGTAACACTGTTTTCTCTGATTACTCAAGAGATAGACCACAGGCCAGCTGAGCTATGGAGTCCGGGTGGTGAAAATGATGGGAGAAAAATAAATAAATGTATTTTGGTTGTCATAGCAATATTTGACCACTGTTAAAAGAGCGAGCCAGGCAGATGAGCCCATTGTACAGGAGCACCCAGGAGGGAGGAGCCTGTTATACAGGAGCACCCAGGAGGGAGGAACCTGTTATACAAGAGTACCTAGGAGGGATGACCCTGTTATACAGGAGCACCCAGGAGGGAGGAGCCTGTTATACAGGAGCACCCAGGAGGGAGGAGCCTGTTATGCAGGAGCACCCAGGAGGGAGGAGCCTGTTATACAGGAGTACCCAGGAGGGAGGAGCCTGTTATGCAGGAGCACCCAGGAGGGAGGAGCCTGTTATGCAGGAGCACCCAGGAGGGAGGAGCCATTTATAAGCAGGAACAGGAAGAAGCGTCTTGAGAGACTCGGAGCCGGGGCATTAACGGGGTTGGGAAAGTCTTCTGCCTCTGTGTCGGAAGTGCTAAGGAGATTGGAACGAGTTCTGATTGGGTCCAGGACTTTCCTCAGTGTAGCAGCGCTCAGTCACCGCGTACAGAGCTCTGGGCGTCACTCCCAATGCCAAATATAAGAAGGGAAAGCTGTGTATAAAGATAAATGTGAAGGACAAAGTTCAGGGAGACATTTTGTTTTCCAAGACAGGGTTTCTTTGTGTAGCCTTGGTTGTCCTGGAACTAACTGTAAACCTGGCTAGCCTACCTCAAACTCACAGAGATCTATACCTGCCCCTGCCTCCCAAGTGCTGGGATTAACATTGTGTACCACTACCTCCTGGCTCTCTGGAAGACATCTCAATTGCGCACTGATAGAGCCTTGATGCTTGGCTATGCAGCTTAATCATAGAGTGCTTACTTGACATGCTTGGAGCCCTAGGTTGGGTCCCCAGCACAACTGCTTTTTGGTGTGGTAGCATATGCCTGTAAACACAGAACCAGTAAGATAGCAACAGGAGGATCGGGAGTTCAAGGTCACACTCAGCTACATAGGGAGTTTCAGACCAGATCATAGTCAAGTGAAAAAAGTAAGAATCTAATTTGAAAAAGAATAATTTTTTGTAATTTATATTTGTGTGTGTGGGCACCTGAGGAGGCCAGGGGACGGCATCAGATCCCTCGAAGCTGCAGTTACAGGCGGTTGTGAGCCACCTAATGTGGGTGCTGGGAACCACAGTTGGTTCTTCCAGAACAGTGAGCTTTCTTAGCCACGGAGCTGTCCCTCCAGCTTCTAGGGAAAGGTTTGACCATGGCTAGCGGCACAGAGCCTGGCCAGAAGCAAACACATAAGACGCTTAACAAATTTCTGTGAAAATTATTGCTAGAGAAACCATGAAGTTGACCTCACCCTTCCCAAGTCTTGGGCCGGGCATGCTTAATAAGACGCTTAACAAATTTCTGTGAAAATTATTGCTAGAGAAACCATGAAGTTGACCTCACCCTTCCCAAGTCTTGGGCCGGGCATGCTTAACAAGACCCTTTGGATCCAACACCCAGGGAAGAAGTCCACAAACTTAGAATGTGCTAAGGAGAAACCCATGCCCAGGGAAGGGTCCCAGAAGAAAACCAAGGCTGTCAGAAAACTGATGTGGAGCCTGAGGCAGACAAGTCACAGAGAATGATGGCTGCTGAACCTGTGGGGGCAGGAATAAGGGCGCTGTAGAGGAAACTGTGCCCATGGCCCCTTGACTGTCAGACTCCTAAAACAACCGACCCTAAGGAATGCAAATTCCTCCAAATGTGCCATCCTGAGGGAAAGACTTAATCCTGGCACTGGCCAGAGGAACTTAGTCCCCTAGGCCCCGGGAAGAGATTCTGCGGCATTCTGGCAACTTATTAGACCACCATGTAGGGCAGACCAAGCACAGAATGGTGTGTCAGTGATGGGCAGGACCGCCTGGCCCAGCACTGCTTAGCTTTGGGGCTCTATGTACAGTAAACCTTGACTCTCTCTGTTACCCCAGACACAATTTTGAGGGTCGCCCCCGGGGCTGCAACAGGACCCCAGCTGCCCTCTGTGGGTCCCTCAGACTATCTCCTTGATGTGGGATCATGCTCTTGTTGACTGTAAAGATTTGTCGCTCGTATTGGTTTAATAAAACGCTGATTGGCCAGTAGCCAGGCAGGACGTATAGGCGGGGCTACCAGACAAGGAGAATTCTGGGGAGAGGAAGACAGAGACACAGTCACCAGCCAGATGCAGGATGAGAATGCCTTACTGAGAAAAGGTACCAAGCCACGTGGCTAAACATAGATACGAATTATGGGTTAAGTTGTAAGAGCTTGTTAGGCCATAGGCCAAGCAGTTTATAATTAATATAAGCCTCTGCGTGCTTATTTGGGACTGAACAGCTGCAGGACTGGGCAGAACAGAAACTTCCGTCCACATCTCTCCCTGGCCTCTCCTTCCCCCAGGATCCAACACCAGCACACATTCTAAAGAACAAACAGGCTAGTAAAACAGGCAGCATCTTTAATCAAAGCACTGAGGCAGAGGCAGGGGGCTCTCTGTGAGTTGGAGGCAAGCTTGGTCTACAGAGTGAGTTCTAGGACAGCCAAAGACACACAGAGAAACACTGTAGTGCAAATTGTGATTGGTTTTAATAATAAAAAATCCAGAGTCAGATATAAGGGTTAACATTGAAAGATCAGAGAAGCAGAGCAATCACTAATTCTTACTTCTACTGAATCCTCACACCAAAGAGGCCATCCTGGTCCTATGAATCCTCAGACTGAATGCAATGAGTTCCTGTCTCCTCCCACCTTGCATTACTCTCTCCACCTGGCCATATCACTCTTGTCTCTATCTCCCTAGTGCTAGGATTAAAGGCATGTGACGCCCAAGTAGGGGACTTTAAAGGTGTGTGCCACCACTGTCTGGTCTCTGTGGCCAACTAGTAGCTAGTTCTACCCTCTGATCTTCAAGAAAGCTTTATTTGTTAGAACACAAACAAAATATCACCACAAAATCCTGTCTCAAAAATACAATAAAATAAAATAAATCCTGGAAAGCAAACAATTGGAGGAAATGAATAGATTCCTTAAAGAATACCAAGACAAAACCAACAAAGAAGGAAACAAAATAAACATTTTCAAGACATGAAAATGGAAATAGAAGCAATAAAAGAAACATAAATGGAAGAAATCCTGGAAATCCAAATTTTAGAAATGTGAACAGGAACTATAGAGGCAAGCTTCACCAACAGAACACAAGAGGTGGAGGAGAGAGTCAAGAGAGAGTCTCGGGCACATGATGTGGCAGAAGAAATGGATACATTGGTCAAAGAAGATGTTAAATCTAAAAAAAAAAAAAAAAAATCCTATCACAAAACATCCAGTAAATCTGGGACACATGAAAGGACCAAACATGAAGCTTATAGGACTAGATGACAGAGAAGAATCCCACTCAAAGGTCCAGAAAAATCTTTTCAACAAAAATCATGGAAGAAAAATTTTTTAACCTAAAGAAGGACATGCCTATAAAGGTTCAAGAAGCTTATACCAAAAACATTATACCAGAAAAGGAAGTTCCTCACTATATAACACTCATAACACTAAGTATACAGAACAAAGAAAGAATATTAAAAGCTACTAAGGAAAAAGACCAAGGAATGTGTAAAAGCAGACCTATTAAAATTGCACCTACTTCTCAGTGGAGGCTCTAAAAGCCAGAAGGGCTTGGACAGATGTGCTGCAGATCCTAAGAGACCACAGATGCCAGATCAAACTACTATACCCAGCAAAACTTTCAGGCACCATAGATGGAGAAAATCTAAATAAATAAGGTTAACTGCAACCATGAAAACACAGAAAACACGGGAAAGAGCAGTTGTGGTGCATTCCTTTAATCCCGGCACTCAGAAGTAAGTGGGTCTATAGTTCAAGGCCAGCCTGGTCTATAGAGCAAGTTCCAGGACAACCAAGGGTACACAGAGAAGCCCTGTCTTGAAAAACTAAAACAAACAGAAAACTAACAGAAAACACAGGAAATAAATAATTTCACATCATCAAAACCAAAATAAGGAATGCTATCTCCTCTCTCTCTCTCTCTCTCTCTCTCTCTCTCTCTCTCTCTCTCTCTCTCTCTCTCTCTGTCTCTCTCACACACACACACACACACACACACACACACACACACACACAACCACCATCACCACTACCACCATCATCAACAACAACAAAATAACAGAAACTAATAATAACTGGTCATTGATATCTCTCAGTATTAATGGTCTCAATTCCCCCAATAAAAAGACAGATTAACAGAATGAATATGAAGACAGGACCCCTTGGGGGCTGGAGATGGCTCAGTGGTTAAGAACACTGACTGTTCTTTCAGAGGAAACTGGGTTCAATTCCCAGCACCCCCATGGCAGCTCACAACTGTCTGTGATTCCAGTTCCAGGGGACCTGACACCCATGGCAAAGCACCAATGCATA
The DNA here is from genome assembly GCA_030556225.1 of Cricetiscus sungorus. Classification (NCBI taxonomy): domain Eukaryota; kingdom Metazoa; phylum Chordata; class Mammalia; order Rodentia; family Cricetidae; genus Cricetiscus; species Cricetiscus sungorus. Next base: position 26,760,214 of record JANBXA010000367.1, on the reverse strand, counting down.
CAAAGTAAAAATTAATACATTTAAAAAAGGACCCCCTCCTTTTACTGCAGACAAGAAACACACCTCAACCTGAAGGATAGACATTACCTCAGGGTAAAGAGTTGAAAAAAGATACTCTAAGCAAATGGACCTAAGAAGCAAGCTGCAGTAGCCACTTTAATATCTAACAAAATAGACTTCAATCCAAAATTAATCAAAAGATGTGGGGAAGGACAGTACATATTCATCAAAGGAAAAATCCATCAAGATGACATTTAAATTCTTTACATCTATGCCCCAAACACAAGGGCATCCACTTTTGTAAAAGAAACACACTACGACTTAAGTCACATCTTGACCCTCACATACCAATAGTGGGAGACTTCAATACCCTACTCTTACCAGTGGACAGGTCATCCAGGCAGAAACTAACAGAGATGCTGGAGCTAACTGACATTATAAACCAAATGAACCGATCAGGTATCTGCAGAGCATTTCATCCAAACTCAAAAGAATGTGCCTTCTTCTCAGCACCTCATGGAGATTTCTCTAAAACTGACCACATACTTGGACGCAAAGCAATCTCAGTAGATACAGGAATATTGAAGTAACTCCCTGCATCCTATCAGACCACCACAGATATAAACAAACCTGGATATCAAAAATAACAGAAACAACAGAAAGCCTACAAACTCATGGAAACTGAGTAACCCCCTACTGAGTCAAGGCGGAAATAAAGAAAGAAATTAAAGACTTTCTAGAATTCAATGAAAATGAATACACAACATAACCAAATTTATGAGGCACAATGAAAGCTGTGCTAAGATGAAAGTTCATAGTGCTAAGTGCCACCATAAAGGAATTAGAGAGATCTACCTACTTAACAGAACACCTGAAAGCTCTAGAACATAAACAAGGAAACACATACAAGAGGAGTAGACAGCAAAAACAAACAAACAAACACAACAACAACAACAAAACAAAACAAAACAAAACAAAAAAACCCTGAGGGCTGAAATCAATAAAAAATAGAAATAGCGAGAATAATACAAAGAATCAATGAAACAGAGAGTTGGTTCTTTGAGAAAAAATCAACAAGATAGACAAATCCTTATCCAAACTAACTAACAGACTCAAAGAGACTATTCAAATTAACAAATTAACAAAAGCAAAAGCAAAGTGCACATAGCAACAGACACTGAGGAAATCCAGAGAATCATACAGACATACATTAAAAGCCTGTAATCCACCAAAATGAAAAATCTAAAAGAAATGGATAATTTGGTACCACTTACCAAAATTAAATCAGGTAAACAAATTAATAAGACTTATAACCCCTAGTGAAATAGAAGCAGTCATTAAAAGTCTACCAAACTAAAAAAGTCCAAGGCCAGATGGTTTTAATGTGGTAGAATTCTACCAGACTTTCAAAGAAGAGTTAATGCCAAGACTCCTCAAATTATTCCACAAAATAGAAACAGAAGGAACATTGCCAAATTCATTTTATGAGACCACAGTTACCCTGATACACAAACCACACAAACAACAAAGAAAGATAATTACAGACCAATTTCCATCATGAACATTGATGCAAAAATATTCAATAAAATGGTCACAAACAAAATCTAAGAACATATCAAAACAATCATCCACCATGATCAAATGGACTTCATCCCAGACATGCAGGGATGGTTCAACATACAAAACTTAATATAAACGAGCTAAAAGAAAAAAAGCCATGTGATCATCTTATTAGATGCTGTAAAAGCCTTTGACAGAACCCAACATCCCTCCAAGATAAAAGTCTTGGAGAGAGCAGGCATACAAGGAACATACCTAAACATAATAGAAGCAATATACAGCAAGCTGACAGCCAACATCAAATTAAATGGAGAGGAACTCAAAGAAATTCCACTAAAATAAGGAACAAGACAAGGCTGTCCACTTTCTTCATCTCTATTCAATATACTTCTGGAAGTTCTAGCTAGAGAAAGAAGACAAAAAATTAAATCAAAGGGATACAAATTGGAAAAGAAGAAGTCAAAGTATTGCTATTTGCAGATGACAGGATAGTATATATAACTGACCCCAAAAATTCTACCAGGGAATTCCTATAACTGAGAAACACCTTCAGAAAAGTGGCTCGATACAAGATTAAATTTTTAAAAAATTCAGTAGCCCTCCTACATACAAATGACAAATGGAACACCTTTCACAATAGCCACAAACAATATACATCTTGATGTAACTCTGACAACAACTTTCAGTCTTTGAAGAAAGAAATTGAAGATCTCACATGTTCATGGATCAGTAGGATTAACAGTAAAAATGGCCATCCTACCAAAAACAATCTACAGATTCAACATAATCCTCACCAAAATTCCAACATAATTCTTTACAGATCTTGAAATAATAATACTCAATTTTATATGGAAAAATTAAAAACAAAACAAAACAAAACAAAAACAGGATAGCTAAAACAATCCTGAACAATAAAAGAACTTTAGGAGGTGTCACCATCCCTGAGTTCAAGTTGTACTACAGAGCTATAGCAATGAAAAACCACATGGTACTGGCATAAAAACAGAGATGTTGATTAATGAAATCACATTGGAGACTGATGGGAGATATCATTCTGTAAATGTGTTTCTCATACTGGTTAATGAATAAAGCACTGTGGCCAATGGGAAAGCAAGATAGGCGGGGCTAGGAGACAAGGAGGAAAGAGGAAGGAGTAAGGAGGAGTCAGCATGGAGAGCCTGGAGAGAGCAGATGCAGGCCGCCGCTCTCCGGTAAGATGTTAGAATAGTAATAATGGGTTAATCATTAAGACAGAGCTAGCCAATAAACAATAATAGTAACTGGCCAACAGGATTGTATCAAATACAGAGTCTCTGCATGTTATTGGGGCTCGCATGGCAGCGGGACAGGGCGGCCAGCAGGGAGGAACAAAGAGCGGGACCCGACTGGCGGCGGTGGGGAGGGGAAGGGTGGGTGGGGTGGTGGAGAGGGGAGAGGGGTGGGGAGGGGGGCGGAGAGGGGAGGGGGTGGGGAGGGTGGTGGAGAGGGGAGGGGGTGGGAAGGGTGGTGGGAAGGGGTTTGGGGAGGGGAGGTGGGTGGGGGGAGGGGGACGGGGCTGGGGGGGGGAAACCTGCTCGTAAGAGGAGACTTTGACATAAATCTACACACGTATGGATTCTTGTTTTTTTTTTTATAAAGAAACTGGAAATACACACTGGAAAAAAAACCAAAGCATCTTAAATAATGATACTGTTCAAGCTTGTTGTCTGCATATAGAAGAATGCAAATAGATCCATACCTATCATCCTGCCCAAAGCTCAAGTCCAAGTGGATCAGACCTCAACATAAAACAAGATACACTGAATCTGATAGAAGAGAAAGTAGGAAGTAGCCTTGAACAAATTGGCATAGGAGACCTCTTCCTGAACAGAACACCGCTAGCACAGGCACTAGATCAATAATTAATAAATGGGGTCTCATGAAACTGAAAATCTTCTGCAAGGCAAAGGACACCATCAATAGAACAAAAAAGCAGCCTACAGAGTAGAAAAATATGTTTACTAACTCCACATCCAATAGAGGATTAATATCCAAAATATATAAAGAACTCAAGAAACTGGATATGATGGGGGATGTCCTTCTGTTTATGTTTCTCTTATTGGTGGATGAATAAAACACTGATTGACCAGTAGAAAAAGGAAGATGGGCAGGACAAGGAGACAAGGAGAATGCTGGAGGGGGGAGGGAGTGGCTGCCAGAGAGAAACGCAGTGTAGAGACTGGGAAGATGGGATGCACCCAGTGTTCTCTGGGAAGATAAGACCATGTAGAAATACATGGATTAATAGTTATAGGTTAAAAATCAAGAGAGAGCTAGCCACTAAGAAGTCCTACCCATCAGCCAACAGTTTTATAATTAATATAGTGTCCGAATGTTTATTTGGGGCAAATTGGCCATGGGACCAGGCTCGAAGAAACTTAGCAACATGGACATCAATGAACCAAATAACCTGATTAAAAGTTGGGGTACAAATCTAAACAGAGAGTTTTTAATAGACGAAGTGCAAATTGCTGAGAAACACTTGAAGAAATGTTCAGCATCCTTAGCTACCAGGGAAATGCAAATCAAAATGACTTTGAGATTCCATCTTACACCTGTCAGAATGGCTAAGATCAAAAACACAAGTGACAGCTCATGCTGAGAAGGATGTGGAGCAAGGAGGACACTCTTTCATTGCTGGTGGGAGTGCACACTTGTAAAATATGTCAGTTCCCCAGAAAATTGAGTATTGATCTACCTCAAGACCCAGCTATACCACTCCTAGGTATATACCCAAAGGATTCTCCATCCTACCACAAGGGTATTTGCTCAGTTATGTTCATTACAGCTTTATTCATAATAGCCAGAAAAAAACCTAGATGTTTCTCAATGAAGAATGGATAAAGAAAATGTGGTACATTTATACAATGGAATATTACTCCACTATTTAAAAAAAAAAAAGATACCATGAAATTTGCAGGCAAATGAATGGAACTAGAAAAAAATATCATCCTGAATGAAGTAATCCAGACCCTGGAAGATAAACATGGTATGTACTCACTGCTAAATAAATGATAGCTAAGCTACAGTCCACAGCCCGAGATTGGCTAGGTAAAGAGGCAAGCTCTAGGAAGGGGAAACAGAATAACTTTTGCAGGTGGACTGGGAGTGGGTAGAGTCAGAGCGGGAAGGAGCAGCTGAGGAGTGGGGGAGAGATAAGAAATACAATGCAGAGAGAGAGAGAGAGAGAGAGAGAGAGAGAGAGAGAGAGAGAGAGAGAGAGAGAGAGAGAGAGAGAGAGAGAGAGAGAGAGAGACAGCCGGAACAGGCGAGCATTGGTGGCTGGTGTGGGACTTCCTGGAATCTATGACGTTAGTGAGGACTCCTAGTAATGCAATGCAGAGCCTGACCTGGCCATCTTTTGTAGCCAGGCATGGCCCCAGTGGTGGGACTGGGTAGCATTCCTTTGAGCTGTTGGCCTAGGGGTCCCACGGAGATCCCCAAACAATCCCTGCTGATGCCAGGACAGAGGGTCACTCTCTGAAAACTGACAGTGGGGCCCAATTGCCAAGGACAACATCCACACAGTTCGTTGAACAGAGACGTAGAGCTGATGCCTGCATGGAGCATTCTAGTCTCGTTGGTGTGAGAAGGTGCTCTGCAGGGTATGGAAAGAGAAACCCAGCCACAAAACCTCCGCCCGGCAATCTGTCCTCCTGCAAGAGGTGCTGGGCTGGGACAAGGGCGGCATAGAACTTGTGGGCGTGGCCAAGAACTGCTTCACATAACTTGAGGTCCACATCACGAGATGGAATCCATGCCCTACACTGCCTGGTTGGCCAGGAGCCGGACCCAGGGCAGAAAGGAGGGAGGGAGGGAAGAAGACAGGCAGACAGAAAAGAAAGAAAAATCAATGATTCCTAATGACCGTCTGCTGTTTTCATAGATTGGTGCCCTGTCCAGTCATTAAAATGTCTCCCTCTAGCGGCAGATGGGAGCGGTGCAGAGACCCACAGCCAGGCACTATGTGGAGAAAGTCTAAATTGGAGGTCTCCATTGGTTCCCTTCCCTCGGAGATCTGCAAACACCATTGAAGAGGGGAGGAAAGATCGCAGGAGTAAGAGGGGATGGGAAACAGCGGGGAATATGAGCGACCGAATCAGCTGGGCAGGGCTCACACAGGCTCACAGGCGCTGAACTGGGTAAAGCATGGGGACTGCATGGGTCTGTATGTTATGGCTGCTAGCTGGGGTCTTTGTGCGACGGCTAACAGTGAGGATGGGTGTTTCTTTAACTCATGGTTTGCTCTGGAACTCCTCCCATTGGGTTGTCTTGTCCATCCTCCGTAGGAGGGCTTTTTGCCTTGTCTTGTTATATCTAGATGTGTCCTGTCTGACTATTGTCTCTTGGAGGCCTGCTTTTTCCCCTGATGGAAGAGGGAGGTAGATCTGGGGGTGGGGGAGAGCTGGGAGGAGCGAAGGAGAGGAAACTGTGATCGGGATGTAGTGTATGAGAGAAAAATCTATCTTCAATAAAAATAAAGCAAACCTCACGTCAGGAACCTGAAATCCCATTTGGAGGGCCACTGATCTTATGCACATGTCTTCCTAATGTGGCTACACCAATACATCTCCTTTCCCTACTTCCCAGTATCGCCATCTCTTTAATGGGTGAACTGGGGAGGAGGCAGGAGGTCAAGCCTATCTTGTTGGGGCTGCCACAGCTCTGTCTGTGACAGGAAGGTGCTGGTCTCTGTCCCCTTGAAAGGGGCTTTGTTATTTCTGCCCCAGATACTTGGTGTTTGGGTGGAAGGAAGATGGGCAACATATCCCTGTGGTTCACAGCTTGATGGGACAACAGAATCGGCCTGTGGTTCCCAGGGAGGAAACAGCAGGATGCAGGGATCCCAGATGCAGTGACTGAGTGGGACTTCCAGGACTTCTGGTGACTCCCTCGGGGGAAAGAGATGGGTGTGCTGTGTATGGGAAGACTAAAATGGCATTGTGACCCAGATGGTGTATGTGACTGAAGCAATGCCATGGCACTTTCTTCAGGAAGAGGGTGTCCCTATCTCCTCAGTAGCTGGCTCGTATCTGGTTGACTGAGCCACACAAATTACCCTTGTGCAATACTTCCTGTGTGTGTTCCATGGGTACCTGAGAGGCACACATTAAGGGTGCCAGTGTTACAGGATGGTCCCTGACTGATCACATGACTGGAAGCCCTATTGGTCTCTTGTAGGCCTCACCCATCCCCCAGGCTGGACTTTAAGGGAGCAATACCTGGTTTTAATTCCCCAAGCTCTGGGGGTTCTTTGTTAGAGTGGCGAGTCTACCCTGACATACACAGAAATTGCTGAAAACTTGTGGTGACTGAATCTTTTCCTTTTAGAGTGAAGCTTCTGGAACATTGGGCCACGACACCCTTCTCGATGGGCTTTTGCTGAGCTGTCTCCGTCCTTCATGAAATAAAATCATTTCTGATTTTAAGTGTAACATGTACTCAGAATTGAAAAATAAAAACCAGCCAAGGAGGCTAATTTAAAGATGAGTGATAACCTGAATAGACATTTCTGCAGAGATATACAAATACCCTCGAGCCTATGAAAATATGCCTGACAGCACTGACCACCAGGGAAATGCAAATTAAAACACAATGTATATATGTTTGTGAAGACGGCCATTATTGAGAAACAAACAATACTAAAGAGTAAAAATTGGCAAAGATGGGAAGAAAATGGAAAAGAGCGTGGCAAGTCCTTAAAAGACGGAGGACAGTCACTGCAGGTAACTCAGATAGGTGCAAAAGAGCATGGCAACTCGTTACAAGACGAGGGACAGTTACTGCAGGTAACTCAGCATGGCAACTCGTTACAAGACGGAGGGACAGTTACTGCAGGTAACTCAGATAGGTGCCCCAAACCCATAGGAGGTTCGCGAAAAAGGTACTTACAGCTCAACATTTACAGCACTATTTTACTGCAGGTCAAAGGGCAGAGCAACCCAAATATCCATTCGTGAATGAACTCATAAGCGAAATATGAGATACACATGCAATGGGAAGTAACTAAGTCTCAAAAGAAACGTTCTGTCATGCGTCACGACATAAATGTACCCTGAGGACATCGCATTTTGCTAAACGAAATAAGCTAGTTTCAAGAAAGTAAATCCCGCAGGATTCTACCAGCCCGAGTAGTATCCTGAGTAGTGAAATTCAGATGCAGCAAACAGATGCTAGGGCCGGCAAGATGGCTCCGGTGGGAAAGGGGCTTGCCATGCAAGCTTGGCAACCTGGTTCAGCTCCTTGAACCTGTGTGTGGTGGAACGAGAGAGCAGACTCCTGAACTTGCCCTCTGACCTCCACAAGTGCACTGTGGTGCATCCTCCACACTAATAACAGTAAAATAATTAAAAAAGGGAAACATCCCCGGCGTGGTGGCGCGCACCTTCAATTCCTGCACTCAGGAGGCTGAGACAGGTGGATCTCTGTGAGTCTGCGGCCAGCCTGGTCTACAGAGTAAGCTCCAGGATAGCCAAGGATACATAGTGAGATCCTCTTCAACTGAAGCGTAGTAGTGTGAATGTGGACGTGCTCTACCTGCCACACTCCCAATGCTCAAGGCCAAATGTGTTAGGCTGATTTTACCATAATTAATTTTTCAATGTAGAAGGTAACATGCACCATTAAAAGTATAGAGGAGGGTTTTTAAAAAATTCCCCCAGAAGCCCAGCAGCATCCTTGCCTCGTAGTCAAAGTGGACTTCCTAGAACAGTGTCTTCTGGGTTTAGGGATAGAACTTTCTAGTACAGTGCTCTTCTAGTATGCATAAAGTCTTAGCGTCCCCTTCACCCCAGAAACCAAACACAGAGATTCAGGCTTAATCCCAGCAGTGGGAGGCTAAGACAAGCATGTACACTGTTCACCTTACTGTGTGAATGTTACACCTTAATAGAAGGAAAATTCCCTTCCTCAAAAAAAAAAAAAAAAAAAAAAAAAATCTTAGGAAAGAGGAGTAAGCCCCCCACCAGGCGCAAGGAATAAACTCCAAGGCCGCGGGGGGGGGGGGACAGTTTGGAATGGCGGGAGCCACACACGGGGAAGTCAGGGAAGAGAATTTTAGCCTTTTAATATTTAACTCTATTTAAAATACTGTTGCGAGCGTGCAATGTTTTACACGTTCCATTTAAAAACAAGAAGTCCTCTGTTTTTTCTTTTCAGACAGCCCTCCCTGCCTTTCCTACCCTGTGTGAAAGGGGAGATAAGAACTCTGAAAGTCCTGTAGGCCCCGAACCTCCATCTCATAAGAGGTGGGGTCCTCAGACATCCGCTAGGAATGAACACCATTTTTTAAATTCCTTTTTTATTTTATTTTATTTTATTTTATTTTTCAAGACAGGGTTTCTCTGAGTAGGCCTGGCTGTACTGGAACTCACGCCTTAGACCAGGCTGGCCTTGAACTCAGAGATCCCCCTTCTTCTGCTGGGATTAGAGTACCACTACCTGGAAACCATTTCATTTCTTAAAATTTTATTTTGTTATTTTAAATTATGTATGTGTGCATGTGTGTATGTATGTATGTATGCATGTGTATGTATGTATGTATGTATGTATGCATACATGCATGCATGTACATGGGGTCTGTGTGCATGATTGCTGATATCCATAGAGGCCAGAGGCCTTGGATCTCCTGGAGGCTGTGACCTCACTGATGGCGGGTGATGAGAGGTGAACTCCAGTTCTCCAGAAGGTTTATTGTATTAACCTGTGTCGCTTATTTTACACAACCGCAGTTTCCCTTCCCTCCTTCTCTCCTCCCACCCCACCCCACACTCCCATCTTCTCCCCACCCACTCCTCCTAGTCTCCATTCAGAAAGGGGCGGGCCACCCATGACCTTGAACATAGCATGGTGCAGCAAGTTGAGGCAGGATCGAGCTCCTCCCCTTGCATAAAGGCTGAGCATGGTTAGTCAGCATGGCGGATAGGTTCTCAAAAGCCAGCTAAGCATCAGGGACAGGTCCTGGTCCCACTGCTAGGAGCCTTACAAACAGACCAAGCTACACAACTGTCACACACATGCAGAGAGAGGGCCTATGTTGGTCCCTTGCAGGCTCCCTAGCTGTTGGTCCAGAGTCCGTGAGCTCCCACAAGCTCAGGTCAGCTATCTCTGCGGGTTCCTCCTTCATGTCCCTATGGCTCATACAATCCGTCTTCCTGGGAGCTCGACACCTGTCTGCCTCCCTAATGCTGGGATGAAATGCTTAAGCCAGCACACCAGGCTATGCAGTACACACTCTTAAGCACTGAGCCATCTCTCCTGCCCATACATCACTGTTTTTAATAAAAGAAAGAGCAAAAGTGCTTGCCATGAAATCACAGGATCCTGAGGTCTGGTTCTCAGCATCCACATAAAAAGTCAGCCAAAGGCTCACATCCCAGGAACTCGAGTGCTGGGGATGTAGAGACAGAAGGATCCTGAAGCTCTGTGCCTAGCTATTTCTGACATACTGGTGGGCTCTGGGGTCAATGAAAGGACAGAGAGGTGCTCAGCAGTGTAGAGCACTGCGCTCCTCCAGAAAGAAAGACTTGATTCCAGCACCTTCGCACAAGCTCACAAATATCTACTATCTCCGGCATCCACAGGCATTGCATGAATACAGTGCACAGGCTGCACACAGGCAAAATACCCACACACATTGTCTTGCTTAGGGTTTCTATTGCAGTGAAGAGACACCACGAGCACAGCAACTCTTACAAAGGAAAACGTTTAATTGGGGTGGATGACATTTTCGGAGGTTCAGCCCATTATCATTATGGTGAGACGTGACATCCAGGCAGACATGTGCTAGAGAAGTAGCTGAGTATCTTCTATCTGTCTTGTCTTGCAGGCAACAAGAAGTGGTCTGAAACACTGGGTGCAGCTTGAGCATATGAGACCTCAAAGCCCGCCTCCACAGTGACACACTTCCTCCAATAAGGCCACACCTCCTTCAACAAGACCACACCTCCTAGCCGTGCCACTCCCCTTGGGAGCCATTTTCTTTCAAATCACCACATTCCACTCCCTGGCCCCCCAAAGCTTGTAGCCATATCACAACTCAAAAATGCATTTATTCCAACTTCAAAAGTTCCCGTGGACTATCACTGTCTCAACCATATTTAAAAGTCAAAAGTTCAAAGTTTCTTCTGAGATTCATACAATCTCTTCACTGAAACCCCCTAGAAAATCATATCACATACTTCCAGCATACAATGGCACAGGTTATACATCATGGTTCCAAAATGCTGGGAAGGGAGTGTAGTGAAGAAATACTGGGCCAAAGTAAGACCAAAAACCATCTGGGCAAATGCCAAACTCTGCCTCTCCATGTCTGGTGTCAGGGTTCTTTTCAGCTCTCCAACTCTTTCAGCTTCTTTGACTACAACACACTTCTCTCTGTTGGGCTGTTTCTACCCCCTGTTAGCAGCCCCCCTCCTCAGCAAGTATCCCATGACTCTGGCGTCTCCAACATCTTTGGGTCTCCAAGGAAAGCCAGGCTTCAACTTCATAGCTTCATAAAATGGCCTCTCTAGGCCTCCATTCAGGGACACCCCTGACACATGCCTGGCCTCAGTGGCTTTGCTTGGTCATGAAGGAATGGTTCTATAATGCTGTTATTCTATCTTTCACTCTATAGTTAGAACCGCATGGCTGAAGCTGCCAAGTTCTGCTATTTGCTGGGCTGGAACGTGGCCCCCTCATTCAATTACCTCATCACCAGCTTTCTGGTTTTGATCATTTTCTTCACTACCTAATATTGGCTGTCCTGGAACTCACTCTGTAGCCTAGACTGACCTCAAACTCAGAGATCCACTAGGCTCTGCCTCCTGAGTGTGGGCACTGCCATACTGGGCTCTAAGCTTTTCTTTAATTTCTGTTCAGAAGTTGGAAGCTTAGCTGGGTGGGATGTTGCCTGAGGTCACCACCCGCTTTATTCCATCTCAATCTGTTTATCTCCCTGAACACAGAACTTAGCTCCATTACACTTCCTGGTGCCCTTTCTCCTCAAATTGTACGTTTTATATTTCTCCTTGCTCCTTTTCATTACAGATCTTCGTTAGAGTTGACACTAATAACCACACAACAGGGTCTGGACTAAGCTGTTTTGAGATTTCATCTGCCATGGGGATTAATCTCAAATTCTCCACTTGAGCCTCAGATGCAAACTTTTAGAATAAGAGGGGGGAAAAGCAGCCACATTCTTCACCAAAATACCACAAGAATGATTTCTAGGCAATGTAATAAAATTCTCTGAGACCTCTTGAGCCAGGCACCCACAGCTCAAGTCAGGCTTTTCACCACTGTCTTCCATGCCCCTTCTAGCATGGACCACTAAGCGGTGCTTAAACCATTCCAGTGCTTTCTTAACCCAAACTCTCAAAGTCCCAACTTCTTTAGACAAGAGCACGGTGAGGCCTTTCACACCAATACCCCAGTTCCTGGTACCAATGTCTGACTTAGAGTTTCTATTGCTGTGAAGAGACAACATGACCATGGCAACTCTTATAGAGGAAACACTTTTCATTGGGAGACATGGTGTTGTGCAGGCAGACATGGTGGTGGAAAAATAGATTTTGGCTTGCAGGCAACAGGAAGTGGTCTGAAACGCTAGGCATGGCTTGAGCGTAAATGGGACCTCAAAGCCCACCCCCTACAGTGACACACTTCTGATGGGAGATGTTATTCTGTATATATGTTTCTCATACTGGTTAATAAAGCTCTGTGGCCAATGAGATAGCAAGATAGGCAGGGCTAGGAGACAAGGAGGAAAGAGGAAGTGGGAAGGAGGAGTCGAGATGTAGCCCTGGGGAGGAAGGAAGACGCCCGCCTCGGCTCCCCATAAGACGACCACGTGGAAATACTTAGATAAGTAGAAATGGGTTAATAATTAAGGCAGAGCTAGCCCATAAACAATAATGGTAATTGGCCAACAGGATTATATCAAATACAGAGTCTCAGAATGTTATTTGGGGCTCACGTGGCAGCAGGACCAGGCGGGGAAAAACCCGCCGTAACGTAACACACTTCCTCCATCAAGGCGATATCAACCAACAAGGCCACACCTCCTAACAGTGCCACTCCCTTTGGGGATCATCTTCTCTCAAACAACTATACCCATAAAACATTTTTTGCATTTATTTATTTTTCATCCTGACCATAGTCTCCCCTTCCCCTTTCCTACCAGGTCCTCCCCCCACCGCCCAACAACTGTCTGCTATCCTTCATTTCTCTTCAGAAAAGGGAAGGTCTCTTATGGACATCAGCCGGCCATAGCATATCAAGTTACAGTGAGACTGGGAGCCTCCTCTCCTATTAAGGCAACCTGGTAGAAGGAAAGGGTCCCCAAAGCAAGCAACAGAGTCAGAGACAGCCCTGTCCCCACTGTGGGGCGTCCGGAGGGAAGACCAAGTTACACAGCTGTCACACACATGCAGAGGGCCTAGGTCAGTCCAGGCAGGCTCCCTGGTTGTTGGTTCAGTCTCTGTGAGCCCTATGAGCCCAGGTTAGTTGATTCTTGGGTTTTCTTACTATGTTCTTGACCCCTCTGGCTCTTACAATGTCCCCCTCCTTCCCTCTTGAAGGATTTCCTGAGCTCCCCTTAATGTTTGGCTGTGGGTCTCTGAATCTGTTTTTATCAGTTGCTGGATGAAGCCTCCCTGATGACAGTTGGTCTAGGCACCAATCTGTGAGTATAGCAGAGTATCATTAGGCATCATTTCATTGTTTATTTTGTTTTTCATTTTTTTGCCAGTCTTGTTTGGTTCTATCCTAGGTCTCTGTGCTGTCTCGGCTCTGGGTCCTGGCCCTCCAGGCAGTGTCAGGGTAGGGGCCTCAAGCTGGGCCAGTCATTGGTTGGACACTCCCACAATTTCTTTGCCACATTTACCCCAGCTCACTTAGTATATGGGACAAATTGTAGGTCAAAGGTTCTGTGGCTGAGTTAGTGTCCCAATCCCTCCACTGGAAGTCTTGCCTGGTTACAGGAGAGAGCTGGTTACAGGCTACACATCCCCCATTGCTGGGAGTCTTTGCGAGGGTCACCCTCATATATTACTGGAATTTTCCATTGCACTAGGTTCCTAGCTCATTCCAGAGATGCCCCAGATTCCAGTTGTCTCTCCCAGTATTTCCTCCCTCCATCTTTCTCCCACCTGGTCCTCCTGCTTCCATCCCCACGCCCCCATCCAGACCCCTCCCCCTGTTCATGGGAGATGTCTATTCTATTCCCCTTCACACTGAGATCATGTATCTCCCCTTTAAGCCTTCCTGGTTACCAAGCCTCTCTGGGTCTGTGGATTGTAGCATGGTTATCCTTTACAGGATACTTACAAGTGAGTACATGTCATGTTTGTCCTGAGACTGTGTCACCTCACTCGGGATGATCTTTTCCAGTTCCATCCATTTGCCAGCATCATAACATCAGGGAAATGCAAGTCAAATGACTCTGAGATTATGTCAGAATGGCTAAGATCAAAACCAAAAATGACAACCCATGCTGGAGAGGATGTGGAGAAAGGGGAACACTCCTCCACTGCTGGTGGGAGTGCAAACTTGTACAGATACTCTGGAAATCAATATGGCAGGTCCTCAGAAAATTGGGACTTGATTTACCTTAAGACCAAGCTATAGCACTCCTGGGCATATTCCCAAAGGACAAATCACCACAGCACAAGGACTCTAGCTCAACTATGTCCATAGAATCTTTCTTCATAATGGCCAGAACCTAGACAAAACCTAGATGCCCCTCAACTGAAGCATGGGCAAAAAAAACCAAAAAACAAAACAAAACAAAAAGCCTGGCAAGCTAACTGAAATCCCTGGAACCCACAGTGCACAGAAAACAAACAAACACTTGGAAAGTTGTATGTGACCTCCATATGTGCATCGGGACACAAATATGTCCACACTCGCATATGCATATCACACACACACACACACACACACACACACACACACACAGCTACAATACTAAATCATTTTATTTGCTTTTTTTATTTGTTTCAACATTGACCTCTGACCCTCACATACATGTGAACATACATGAACACACGCACACAATCGCAAGGGAGCCGGGCTAGAAGGTGCCCTCTTCATTCACTCCTGCATTGCGATAGAAGGATGGTTTATTGACCACTTACCACAACAACACATCCCAGGATCCCAGGTTCAAATCCCCCAGTTCGCGATGACACAAAACCAGCAGCAGACGAAATTCAGTTCTTGGGCATCTGCAGAAAGGGAGGGAAGGCGTCCACAGGCAAAGGCATTCGTTTCCCTGGCTGTAGGGTCTTGAGCCCAAGTCCTTCCAGATGTGGCAGGCACCAAAGAACCAGAGGCAGGAGACAGATGCAGGAGCAATGTGGCGTGCGTGCTGTGCCAGGAACAGACACAACCGTATCTTTCCACAGAGTCTGCGGCAATTTCCCTTCGTAGCTGGCAAATACAGGCTCCTTTATTCCAACTGTATTTACTAACGCAAGCTCTCAGGTCACAGGAACACATCTCACAGTAGCTGTATTTGTATGTATATGTACACATGCCAGTTACAGAGGTTAAGGGAGGACTAAAGGGGCTTCCCCCAGTTGACAGAGGCCTTGCTGGAGGCAGAGCAGGGCTGCCAGGGATGCAAGATGCCAGTGTACCCACTCAGACAACTTCACAGACTCGGTTCGAGAGATGCTGGGGACCAGAACCCTGCTGCAGGGCAGGCAAGGTCATAGCCTTGTTCTGGCTTCTGGCTTGAGTTGAGCTGGGGACCCACCTGCGCACACACAGTAGCCTGTGTCACAGTAAGGAGCAGGCTGATTAGAAGTCCTGAGAGCCAGGGACTCTCTGCCTGTAAGTTCTGAATAGTCTGGTCTGTGGGGACACTGCCATCTCAGTTCTGGAGGCTTGGTGACAGTGTGGCCACCGAGTTCCTGGGCCTGGTGTTAAATACAGCCACACATACAGACGGTCCTCACGTATTTTGATGTTCATAGGGTGGTATGAGAGTTAATGTTGATTGCCAACTAGAAGGGATGGGAACGAATTGAGAGATGCTTTGGATGAGTCTGTGGGGCGTGTCCAGGCAGGACCAACTGAGTGGTGAAGGCACTCTCCCAGAGCGGGCAGCACCTCTGGGGGCAGCATAGGTATACAGAGGGAAGTGTTGCTTGCCTGCCCGCCCTTCGTGCTGGCTTGTGAGTCTGTCCCATCCTGTGGCTGCTGTAACCCTTTGCTGTCATCGGAACCCTCCAGTGTAGACTGAGGCCATCGGCTCTCCGGAAATCTCACTACAAGGAACAGATTTTTTCTCAAGCTCACTATTCTCCTGTTTCACCATACTTGCAAGCCTCTTCTGACACAAAATCCCTTCGAGGTTCACTCACATTATTGTGGGTTTTATAGTTCAGACCTTTCCACTGTCAAGCAGCAACCCATTATTCAGAATATCCGTTTCACCTCCAAATGCAAATTTAAACTGTTTCTGCTTTCTGCCTGATGCAGAAGAAGCTGTGGTGGGCATTCCTTGTTTAGACACAATTTTCACATTCCTTGGGTAAAACTATCGGCCAAGAGTAGAATGGCTAGATCGTGGGTAAGTGTATGTTTAACTTCACAAATTGCTAGACTTTCCAAAGTGCTCATAGCATCTCACACCCCCACATAAATTACACAGGTTCTAATTGTCCTACATCCTGGCCAATACTTTGTGTGGCCAAGCCTGCCCTGGCCACACAACTGACCGTGGTTTTAATTCTCATGTCCCCAGTGATGGATCGGCTTGAGTGCCTTTAGCGTGGCCTCCCTTGCTGACATGTTCAGATCTATGGCCCATGTCTACTTAGGTTTATCTTTCCTTCCCCTTCCTCCCTATTTCCCCCTCCCTCCCTCCCTCCCTCCCTCCCTCCCTCCCTCCCTCCCTCCCTCTCTTCCGTTTCCCCCCTTTTGGACAGTGTTTTCTCAGGTTGGCTTTGAACTTTGAGCTACTGCCTCTGTCTCCTAAGTGCTGTGTTATATGTGTGTACCAACATACCTAAGAATTGTGGGGTTTTTAAAAACATTTTGAGACAGGGGTTTTCTGTGTAGCCCTGGTTGTGCTGGAACTCATTATGTAGACCAGGCTGGCCTCGAACTCACAGAGATCAGCCTGCCTCTGCCTCTTGAATACTGGGATTAAAGGTGTGTGCCACCACCATTCAGAACTGTGTATTTTCTTAATCACCAAGTTTTGAGGGCACTTTAATATACTCTGCACACAAGTCCCTTATGAATGTATGACGTGTTGGTATTTTCTCACATGCCACAACCTAAGAGAGTTTTGTGATCAAGTCTTTAGTCTTCACTGTCCTGGGAATGTGATTTCAGTGTAATTGTTAAGACACCCTGGGAACCCCAATTCACAACGTTTTCCCCTTGTGGAGTTTTGAGGCTTTGTTCCTCCTTTCAGACCTAGAAGCACTGTGAGTTGAGTTTTCCTCCCAGTGCGTGGTGTGGCGATATTTGGCTTTCTTGTAATCATTTCCAGAAGAGATGGAAGGATTTCACATATCTGCCCAAAGTTAGCAGCGTCCACATCTAAGCTCAGGTTCTCGGTGCCTGATGCTCACAGGCTTTTGTTTGTTTTTGTTTGTTGGTGCTTTGTTTTGCTTCCGAGAAGGTCTCACTACACGGCACACTTTGATTTAAACTCCCTATCATCCCAAGAGTGAGGACCACACCTGAGCAAGTTTGTGCTTTTGACTGACAGCCTGTCTAGTGTCATAAATGCCATGCATCTGAGTGCCCTGGGCTCCTGGGGAGAGTATGTTTAGGCTGTGTAAAGGAGGTTGGCCCCCTCAGACTTGGGTGCGCATCGAAGTCTCAGTACAAAGGAGGTTTTACCCCTGGGGTTGGGTTGCCGCAAAGGTGGCAGAGGCAGGCCAGAGGAGAGCGTGTTGGTGCAGGAGTGCGTTAATGGGGAGAGCGGCGGGAGTCTGCGCTGGGGGCAGCTGGCGAATCCTGATTGGACACGCTAGCCAAATAATACATTTTGATTGTTGGACCTCGGTGCTTTGTCCTAGAAATGAGTCAGTGTCCAACTAACTTTAGGGCTAGCTTTAGGACTGAAGGGTTTTTAGCAAGGGAGGGGGAGGCTTAAAGGCAAAATCGGTCTGTGCTATGTATGGCGTGTAGGGCTGCTAGACCCTTCAGCTACCCTGGGCTTGTCCTTTCCAACGGATAATAGAAATGTATTGGTCTTGACCCACTGATAAAAACGGCGTAGTCCTTTCTTTTACTAGTTTTTAAATTACTTCTTTGAGAATGTTCTAGAATGTGTTTAGATCATATCTGTAACCACTTTTCTGCCATCAAGGCCACCAGATAGTCTTGCACGGGTGACCTTCTTTCTATTGGAGTGTGGTTGACTTCTGGGGGAGGCATTTTATTTTACTTTATTGATTCTTTTGATTGGTTGATGACTGACTTCTGAGACAGGGTCTCACTATGTAGCCCTAGCTTTCCCAGAACTTACTATTGGATGTGCCTGGCTGCCTCAAACTTACCCTTTCTGCCTCACAAGTGCTAGGATTAACAGTGTGTGCCACCACACCCACCTCCCAACGTTTTCAAGCAAGATTCATTGTCCTTCTTTTCCGGGGTCAACCCAAAGCTCCTCTTTGTAGAAGGTGGAGAGGGTGATTCAGGAAGCAGCTGGAATGCAGCACAAATTGGACACAGCCATTTGTTTTTAGTGGGCTGGAGAAACCCGCCTGCCTGTTTTCCAACACGCTTCTATCACAACTGAGCTCTGGAGAAAATGCAACTCCATTCTAAAGGGCTGAGCCATGAAGTAATTTGCGAGAGGTGGGCGGAGTAGAAGGAGTGTCCTGGAGACCCACAGGAAGAGCCCTCTGAGAGCTGAACTTCCTTCCCACTGCTACAGACCGATTTTCCATCTTGTGAGACACGGGTGAGAGGAACAGCCTCAGACTGTTGGTTCCATCGAGGCCCTGCCAAGATCTGCCCGTGACTCCTAGGAAAGAAACATCTCTGTATGGACAGCCCAGGCAACACCTACAGACATCCATGAAGCCAGTGTTCAATGGCTTGCAGACTTGGTCTTTTTAAGACCGCACCAGTCCAGCGTGTCAACAACAAGGTGGGAGAAAGCTAGGAGGGGAAGTTCCCACAGACTCCTTGTCCCTGTCCCCTTGGAGTCATTAGGTGTAAGTGCTGGCTCTGGCCCTGACAGTGCCTGGTTGTCCCTACAGGCAGGAAGCCATGAGTGTCCATGACTTCTGCCAAGTGAGCCACGCCAGCTCTGAGCCAAGCACTTGGCAACCTTCGAGGAATCTCGCTTTTGGCAAGACTCTGCATGCGTAAGGTAGCCTTGGTGGAGGCTGCCCACATTTCCTGTGATAAGAATAGACACACACACACACACACACACACACACACACACACACACACACACAGAGGGGGTGGGGTGGGGGAGGAACCCTAGGATGCTTTCTGTTCTACAGTGTCCCTACATTTCTATTTCATGGCAATAAAGAAAGAAAAGTGTGAACACAGGGCTACAGGCTTGGGGGAAATATCTGTAAATATGTATCTTACAGACTGGCATCCAAAATATTATACAAAGAATTGTTGGAACTCACCAGTAAGAAAGCAACTCCCAGGCTGGCGAGTGGGTAAAGGCGCTTGTTAAGTCCAATACCTGGCATGGGTCCCTGGCACATACTTGGTGGAAACAGAAAAGCATCTCCTGCAAGTCATCCTCTCCCGCAAGTCATCCTCTCCCGCAAGTCATCCTCTCCCGGAAGTCATCCTCTCCCGCAAGTCATCCTCTCCCGCAAGTCATCCTCTCCCGCAAGTCATCCTCTCCCGCAAGTCATCCTCTCCCAGCAGTCATCCTCTCCCGGAAGTCATCCTCTGGCTTGCACACACAGTGTGGCATGAGCATACACGTGCTTGCTCACACACCGAGGCGGGATCCTAATTGGTCTTAATGATAAAACCCAGAGTCAGACATCAGGGTAAAAGCTGAAAGATAACAGAAGTGAAGGACTAGTCACTTACCTCCCTGACTCCTCAGACCAAAAAGGGACCAAGCCCCTGTCTCCTCCCACCTCATCACTTCCTCTCTCTGCCCGGCCATAGCTCTTCCCATCTCCTGTCTGTACAGACCTCTATGGTTAATTAGAGGCTAGCTCCACCCTCTGATCTTCAGGCAAGCTTTACTTGTCAGAATGCAAACAAAAGATCACAACAACGCATACACAAATAAATGTAATAAAGATGAAAAGAGAGAAACAACACAATTTAAAAAATCAGCAGAAAGATAGGCTTGCCTTACCGACGGTAGCAAATTAGCCTGTGAAAAGATGTGTAACTTCGCGAACTACTGGGAAAGTGAAAATTAAGACAATGGTGGGATGCCATTCCATACCTGCTACAGAGGCTACACTCTACACTGACACCATCTCGTGTTAGCAAGGATGTGGAGTAACAGTAACCCTCAGACATGACGGGTGAGCACACAGAATGCTACAGCCGCTTTGGAAGATGGTTCAGTGGCTTTCAGAACTGAGCACATCATATAACCCAGCAGTTACAATCTTTGGTACATTTTCAAAGAAGCCAAAATGTTAACATCAACTCAGAAACCTCTATACCGATGTTTACGACAACGTTTTGCCACCACCGACGCTTAAAAGCAGTCAAGATGTTCTCCAACAGACACAGATGGAGAATTCTGTACATGGAATATGACTTGTAAAATAGCTGTGAACATGAAAACACATGGGACAATTATAAATGCATGCAGCTAAGCAAAAGTCAATTTGAGAAGCTACATGTATGACTCTGACTACAGGCAGTCCCCAACCTATGATGGTTCCACTTAGACCTTCTTCATGGTGAAAGAGGGACAAATTCAGCAGGGGGCACACTTTGAATGCTCTCCTGTCACGGTGGGCAGGGCAGCAATTCCAAAGCTTCTAATGAGCTACCTTCCACAGTAAGCAGTTGGCTCTGCGTAGCGGGCCATGGTGCGAGTCCGTGGCATTCGGCAGGCTATGCGAGTCAAATACATTTTAAATTATGAAATGTTTGACTTTATGACGTGTTTGCCAAGATGTGGTGTTAGGAACAGTGGAGGAAGATCTGTGATATTCAGGGACGGCAAAACTAGGTAGTGAACAAAAAGGCAAGCATGTGAAACACAGATGATTTTTGTATTAGAAATACAGAATAGCCTCGGGTGGTAGCCTGTCCACTCCACAGAGCTGTGTGGAACCCTAATATCTCTCTCTCTCTCCCTCTCTCTCTCTCTCTCTCTCTCTCTCTCTCTCTCTCTGTGTGTGTGTGAGAGACAGAGAGAGAGAGAGAGAGAGAGAGAGAGAGACGACGGGTAAGTGCTGTCACACAGCATGAGGACCCAAAATTTGTGCCCAGAACTCATGTTAGAAACAGTTGGGTGTGATGGCTCCTGTTTGGAATCCCAGGACCAAGAGGTAGAGACAGGGCGCCATCCTAGCCTATCTCGTGAGAGAAGCAATAAGGAGAGAGAACAAAATAGTGTGTGGTTCAAAGACAGCTGGAGAGAAGCAGCTTAGAAACTCAGAGGAAGCCAGTCTTGGGCAGTATGCAGTCTGTCCTGCCATCTACTGGCTGTCGGTCCTGAGCAGTTTTCCCTGTTTTCCCCCCTCACCTCCCTCTCGGTACCGGTCCACTCCCACAGCCGCGTGCGTCACTCTGAAGGAGTGCCAAGTCCCCGAACCAAACATAAATGGCAGCACAAATGACAAGCCTCAGCAAATCACTGAAAGTGGCGACTCAAGCTTGAAGCCACGTGACGTTGGAGCTGGAGGGGACTCGGGAGATCATACGGCTCTGTTCCCACCACCCTTTTTGACTGTCTGCACAGTACTGAGCGTTTGCTGGCCCAGCGTGCAGGAGACCCTGCCTTCCATCACTAGCACTGGAGGAAGGAAGGCGTGCTTGTGAGTTTGGGCCTGACGCCCTGTCTGATAAAACCAAAGGCCCAGGACACAGATGAGTGCCACAGCACCCCTGACACCTACTGCCTGGACTGTCCCTTCCCTGCTCTGTGCTTGTGGATTCTTACCCTTAGTGATCCCACTTCTATACAATGGAGGCACAGTGCCTACCTGGAAGTGTGAGTGAGCATCGGGTATCTAGCGCCAAGACGACAATAGGCGTGAGCATTAAATAACTGTAGTTACAACGGTAGGCCACTTGGTGGCACTCTTGCCATTTAGCAGGTCGTTGGGGGGTGGGATGGTTGCCATCACCATTCCTTGGGCTTCAGATTCTTTGGGGGACCTCTATAGTAACCTGGTAACATACAGACACTTGTTCTTCCTGCTTATACCATTGTAGGAAGTTAAAGCCTACCAGGCTGAGAGATGAGCCAACCTGGAGTCTGCCGGGCACTGTCAGAGGTCCTGATCATGCGCAGCCAATGAGGAGAGGCTATGCGATACTGCCTAGCAACAGCTGCTGTCAGAGGTCCTGACTGTGCCTAGCTAATGATGTACCTAGCCTGGGTGCTGGGAGGGTATGTAAGGTCCCCCCATTGCTAAATAAGCGAGCCTCCTGTTTTACATTTCACCGGACTCCGGGTGTCTGTATGGTTGATGCCACACTTCCTTCCCCGAGGACCGGCAACATACTTCTAAGTATTTTGCTTCTTTGAAACAGTCTTGCTATGCAGCTCGGGCTGGCCTGGGACCACTACCTAGACCAGGCTGGTCTTGACTCTGATCTTCCTGCTCCTGCCTCCTGAGTTCTGGGATTACTAGTGTGTCATTACATCTGACCTCACTTTTACAATTTCTTACGTCTTAACGAAATAGTCACTTAATGCTTAAGATGCACAGGTGTTGTTGTAGCTTGGCTCTACCCGAATCTACTGATATTTAACTACTGACAGCAGCCCCACCGCCCTGTAGTCGGCGCTCTGACACTAAGGCCATGGCCTGGCAGGATTTCCCACCCTGCTGGTGACAGCTCTGGCACTGCCACCGAATGTTGTTTTAACTAAGTTTCTGTCATCCTGTCTACCAATAAGGACTCGGAAGTCAAATGTTGGGGTGGAAACCTGTTAGGTCAGAGAATTTGAGAAGCGACTAGCTGGCCTACCTTTCTGGCCAAAGACCCAGCAAGAGAGTGTGTGTCTTCCCAAACCAAAAGGACCTGGAATCTCTAAGCCGCTCCCTCCCGTGCACCTAGCTTCCATCTTCCCATGCTCTTTATGGTTAATTCTTCTTAACGAGTTGCTGGCTCCACCCCGATCCAAGATTAATTTTATTAACACAGTTGTGGAGTTTCACAGTGCAATCAAACATCTCAAAACACCCAGTGTTACAATTCAAAATACAGAGTGATAGAGAGACCGTCATGAGGCAGGGGTCATCGTAAGTGGAGGGTTATGGGAAAGGTGGGAAGGGAGGGAGGAGGCCGGCCTCTGGAGACAGGAGTGGCAGAAGAGAGGCAAGACGCCTAGCAAGCAGAGGCAGCCAGGGCCGCCTTTTATGAGGGGGTGTAGCTATACAGATGTAGCAGAGGATGCTGTCATGACTGCTGGACTCCTGGCAAGTGTCTTGCCATGTGACAGGCCAGCACAGTGCCTGCATGCTAACATTTCTCTCTACGTTTATTATAAAAAGGTGAGGAGTTAGACAGTAGGACAGTAATAAAGGAGACAGAGTTCTAGAAACTGTTTCCTGATGACGTGCGGGTGTCCTATTTTGGGGGACCTGAGAAAGCTGGGGTGCTGGCCAAGTTCTGGGGGTAGCTGGTTGTTTCACTTCTGCCCAGGCTTTGTGGAAATATCCAGTGCCTCTTGGGCCAGGTAGGATGCGGGCAGAGCAAAGGATAGAGTTAAGTTTAGGAGGAAACTTTTTTTTCCTTAGGTCCTGGTAATTGAGTGAGGGGAGTACCAGGACCCCAGAAGAGGTGGAAAATGTAGGCTGGTTATTGTCAGATCTTATCTGGAGTGTATCTGACCTATTTCAGTCGGATCCGAATCAACTCCCTGGAACTTACAAGAATCCTTTGAGTTTGTGAAAAGGTAAGTTTTAGACATATTAGCATTCACTGTGTATAATCAGCACGGAATTCCACATTGCAGAAACTCATGCCTTTGAGTCATTGCGGACTGGGAAATGATTCGGGTTGAAAACATTAACACTCTCTCTTCCATCCAGAAAACTGTGGCAGATGTTTTCCATGTCTTTAGTGCAACGAAAGCACTTTTTAAGTCTATAGTTTGAAACATCCTATTCCTTTCTAATCTCAGGCCACTTTCTCCTTATCACCACTTAAGCTGTCCCATCTTCACACAAACCTTAAAGCAAGCATGTTCCATCTAATTCAGCAGGAGATATGTGTGGCTGGCCACTGCAGAGCAAGCTCCCTTGAACAAAGGAATGCTAAGAAGTTATACTGGAATCTGTTTTGTGAGTTTTTTCTCTTTTCTGAGTCTGGTAATGAGGAACATTGTGTCTACACTTAGTATTAACTCTAGGAGAGTGAGCTAGAATTTTACAGAGAAGGCAGCTGGAGTCTTGGTTTCTACTATTTTATTTTTTAACTCTTTTTATTAATTTATTTTTTTACATTCCAATTCCAGTTCCCCCTCCCTCCTTTCCTCCCTATTCCCCCCACTTCCTCCCCACCACACCTCCCATCTGCTCCATGGAGAGGCTAAGGCCTCCCCTAGGAATTCTACTACGTCTGCCCATCATCTCATTGAGGCAGGACCAAGGCATCTCTCCACCCCACACCCCTGTGTCTAGTCTGAGCAAGGCATCTCACCATATAGAATGGATGGGCTTGGTTGCTACTGTTAACCTGACAAAGCTACTACTAGCCTAGTCACCAAACAGCATCAGAGTGGGGAAGGATTTTACCTGAGTTAGTCATTAAGAATAACAGTAACTAACTTGCTGGCTACCTACACAGCAACCCAAGGGTCCTCCATGGTTGTTGAGGGCAGAGGCCCCAGCGAAGCATCACTCTTCAGCTGGCAGGCATGGGCCTGCTGGTCCTCAGACAGTACCTCTGTCAGGGCAACTGGAGGCAGTCGATTCCCGTGTCCTGTGTCCGCAGCCTGAAGAGGGGCTTTGCAGCAGTTGAGGTGAACAGCAGGTTTGCTCAGTGACGACTGCAGTGGTTGCCTCAGTGACTGCAGTGGTTGCCTCAGTGACTGCAGTGGTTGCCTCAGTGACTGCAGTGGTTGCCTCAGTGACGACTGCAGTGGTTGCCTCAGTGACTGCAGTGGTTGCCTCAGTGACTGCAGTGGTTGCCTCAGTGACTGCAGTGGTTGCCTCAGTGACTGCAGTGGTTGCCTCAGTGACTGCAGTGGTTGCCTCAGTGACTGCAGTGGTTGCCTCAGTGACTGCAGTGGTTGCCACATTTGAAGCAAGTTGCGGGTAGAGGTTCTGTGCCCATACACGTTTGGAGGGAATTGGGGTGCTGCGAGGCGCTGGCATGTCTCTCTGTTACCAAAAGCTTTTTAGTAAAACATTTAAAATGCCACATTAGACAGATGTCTGAGCATTTGAAGACTGTCTATTAGATTTATTTGATTGGACAAACTTTGTTTTTAGTTACTAATCTTAAGCTTAACATTGACAACATACACAGGGGCCTAAGTAAGGCTTATCGCTATAATTAATTATATCAGTACTTAGAATGACTACAAAAAACCTCATCATTTATAAGATGACTATTAACTTGTATTCCTTAGCAGTCTATAATAAGTTAGCTGTCATAAGTCTAGGACTTTCCATTACATTCTTGTCAGGTGTAGCTTTAAAAATTGCTGCAAGATCATACAGCAAGTTATACAGCCACCACCACCTCATGATGACAACAGAGAAGAATGAAGAGTTCTGAAGGATTAAATCAGGATGCAAGGCGTATTGGAATACCGTCTTGTGAATGAATTGGCTGTTTCCTGCTGTAGATTCTTCCTGTAGCTCATTCCTCTCTGTAACAAACTCGGGATCTACAGAGTCCCATGCATTTGGATTTACTGATTACACTCCTTAGCAAAGTGTAAAATCTGCTCTCCACTAACAGGTCCTAGTTTACTGATGACATTCCTTAGCTGTGTGTGAGACCTGTCTCTCACTACCAGGTCCTTTTTCCCTCTCCTATGTAATTGCAGAGATCTGCCTTCCTGCAATTATCCTTATGGACAATTATCCTTATTGTCAGTGTTTTGGCCTAAGGCAAAAGCATCCTATCTAAGACATTCCCAGATATCCACGTACATAGCTACCTAGATGGACAATAAAATAAGCATACCCTTGTTTTACCTCACCACAGATAGAGAAGAGATAAATCAGCCCTGCACTAAAAGATTCTCAAACTTCCCCAGTTTATTAACCCAACATTTTAGCTCCGAGATTTACTGCTTGTCTTTCTCCTGAGAAGATAACGACAAAGGGAATGATGGCATTTGCTCATCCTCAGGGAAAAGCAAACTTTTCTAAAGGCCTGGGCCACCACTGAGGCCAGAGCACTGGAAGGGGCCAGGTTCTGTCTCTTGTGCAAATCACACTTAGACCCTCTCTGTGGCCTACAGCTCTAAGGAATTGTTGCTAAAAGTTTCTCCTAGCAGTTTTGGTTTATTATTCTGTGCCTAAATTTTATCTGCCTTGCTGAGCCTGAGACACTCAGGCGTCACATTGTATCACAAAAAGATTTACTGTTGCAAATGTATACATACATACATACATACATACATACATACATACATACATACATATCTCCGTACCCCCCAAGAACTGGGACTAGAAGGGGAAGCCAAGGAAGAATAAAGGATCACGCAGATGGGCAATTGTGTGTGAATCAGTACGTTCCCTCAGATCCCTTTAGCTATTTTTCCTTCGCTGGCTATAGAGCCTTAACCAGACCCTGTAAGGGATCCTTAAAAAGGGGGGCTGGTGCCCCAAAAGAGATCTCTACAAAAATAATGCTTTTAAATGGAAGCTTTTCTAATATCAGAATAAAACCTTTCAATCCTAGGTAATGGGTTCAGTAAAGAAACTATGATAAGCCACTCCATGGGTAAAAAGAGAAGTTTGTACCAAGCTGACTCCTGGGAAGGCAAGGAAAACTGACAAGGGAAGGACCCCAGGGCAAAATGGGAGCAGGAGAAAGGGGCTTGTGAGTTGGGGTGTGGCCCAGGAGCAGGGACTTTAGGAGTACAGAGGCCAGCACTGCCCTCGACAGGTCATGGGGGCCTCTGCCAAATACTCAACTCTGGGAAAAGGACCCTCACGGGGGACCATGCATTCCTTATAGAAAGTATATCTTATCTATCAAATACCTTATTTATTAAACACATTGCCGCTTATTTAAGTCTCCTTAGTGTTGAATACTTGGCAAAGATGTAAGTACTTAGGTATAAATCTCTCAGTTAACTTTGGTTAATCTAAGTAGATCTTTATAACCTTAAATTTTTTTCACCAGATAGAATATATTTTAAAGTAGAATTGAATCACATATACAGTATGTTGTAACAGATCTAACTATATGTTTTTAATCATCATCCCAAAGTGTATACCAACCGAGAATACGTGTTGCTTCCTTGGTCTAGCAGATACAAAGAACAGAGCTAATTAGGACTAAGAAGTTCACTCGTTAACCTTAGCAAAAGTTGGCTGTCAGGCATGTGACTGCCTACATCATGGTGAGGTCACCAGCCAGATAGGGAAGCACGGGGTTGTTGTTTAAAACATGTTTTCCTAAGCAATAGATACATGTACATACACGCAGGCTGTAATCCAAGTTACATACGCATACCGAGTTAAATCTAGCTTACATTCACAGACACAGTTCAGTCCAAGTCACATAAGGGTACACACACATAGATATCTTAAACAGGAGTTGAATAAATTAAACAGGAAAACTTGTGGGTGCTGGGCAAGAGGAAGCTGGCTTCTCCATCTCACCACATTGCAGCAGGCCAGGACAGGACTTTTAGAGAGGGAGAGCGGACAGACACCAGCAGGTTTTAGAGCCAAGAAAAAGAAAAATTGGAGGAAGGGAGTACCTTCGGCGGTCCCAGACACTAAGCAGATACACCACACACAACAGACAGCGGTGTCGATCCTTGCCAGTGGATTTGTGCTGGTGGGCGGACCCGCCTTGGGCGTGGCTTCAGGTGTGGACCGAACTGGAAGGAGGGAAGGTGGGCGAGCTCTTGCTTGCTCGCTCTCTCCGGTCACGGAGCAGATCAGAAGCGCAGAGAAAGGCTGCGGCGGTTCTTTATTATTATCTGTGTAAGTTGCTCCTCAATAAAACACCCATTTATCACTTATCTTGGGTTTAGTGAACTCATTACAGCCGGGCCTTCAATTGGCGCCAACGTGGCTGGGCTAACGGTTAGGATTTGGTGTTCTCACCACCACGGTCTGGAGGGTGCAATTCCATGAGCCAGAGTCAACCGCACCCAGCCTCACTGCATGCTGATGGCCGGAAGTTCGGTCTGCGGCTTCCCTGTGCTCTCTGCATGCGCTGGATTTGCCGGTGCATGCGTATGAGAAGTAACTGGAAAGCTTCCTGAGCTGCAGCGGTAGTTTTTTTTTTTTTTTTCTTTCCGCTGAGGATTTGCTCCCAGCTGCAAAGTTACCTGAACCGCACCAGCAGTAAGGAGCTTTTAGCTGCTAAAACCGCCCCTCGATTCAGCTGCGTCAGCGCCACCGGTGGTTCACACAGGCTGAGTCCCCTCTCTTCTAACAATTCATTCGGTTTGCGTTTGTCGAGTGCTGTTTAGAAATTACAGACTGTAGCCTTCTTTGCTGCTGAAGGCGGTGCACCCGCGACACCTGCTGGCCATCAACAAGGGAACCAACAAGCACCCAGACCTCAACTTTCCAGGGTTTTACTTAAGGTATAGTACTGCACCGTATGCAATTTAAACCAACAAATAAGTACATAAATACATACGATTAATTGCTCCACACCAATGGTGGGCAATATTGCTATACAGGAAGTAAAAAAAACCTTTTCGTTTGTTATATGGATGGGATTTTAGAAGAGGGTTACAACTTACCTGGAATATATTTACCATTAGCCATAATTGCTCTTAGCTTGATAATCCATATAATATCTTATTGAAATGGTTTGATATTAGAACAAAGGCTGAGGAACTCATAGAAATCATACAGACTAGTAATGAGAGCTTAGTCAAAAGGATTCAGACCATTAAAACCAGCAATGATGATTCAACAAACAGAATGCAAAAAAATGGAACAATATTGAACTGCTAACAGAAAAAAAATTGTTCCATGTCTGAGATTAATGACTAGCAGACAGAACATTGTTTCTGGAAGGCAATCTACGTGCCGCCAGATAATCTCTAAGGATGAGAATATTATATCTCGAGAATCATATATGAAGAGAACAAGACACTGACTGATTTAATGAAATTGCTGCAAGTTTATACTGTCCAGGAAACTCAAACACTCCAAGAAACAATGGCGAATAGATTACAGGCCGTAGGGAACCTTAAACCCGATACAGCAGGAGCTGAGGTACAAAGGAAAGAGGGTGAAAGGGATTTAACATCAGGAGTTCCTTTCAGAGTCAGAAATGACTCAGCAAGGGTCAGACACCATCACCTGCGATGGTCTATCCTGTTACTGTTACTAAAAAGTCAACAAATAAGAGACATCCACGGGGACCTGTGGAATTCATTGGGAGCCAATACATATGAAAGATTGAAACGGTATTAAGGAAGCAGTAGTTTCTTATACCATGCATTCACCGTATGTGAGGCAGCTGGTAAAGTCATAGGCTACAAGATACAGAATAACCCCAAATGACTGGAGCCAATTAGTCTCCACTGTCCTAGAGGTCGGTCCTGAGGCGCAGTGGCATTCTTTATGGAGGGAAGTGGCCAGAGTCCTTGGACATCAAGGCCAGAAGAAATGTTATAAGGCTCCCCAAGATAAAATTCTTGGTGAGGGTCTTCATGCTGATGCAGAGACTCAAGCTATGTGCTATGAATACATCTTGTCCATATGCCATGCAGCAGCCTTGGATGCTTGGGATGAGATTTAAGAACCAGGGAAAAGACCCGAGTCGTATACTAAGGTTATACGAGGCCCAAGAGAACCTTTTAGTAAATTTTTGCAAAGATTGACTAAAGTGGTACAAACAGGGGTAGCAGATCCAGAAGCTAGGTGAGTACTCATTGAATCTCTAGCGTTTGAAAATGCTAATTTAGAATGCAAAAAGGTGCTTGGGCCCTTAAAGAGCAGATCAGCACCAATGGATGAATGGATCCTGCTTACAGCCAATATTGAGAGTTTTGATTATAACACTGAGGCTTGGGTAGGAGAAGCAATCTCCAAAGGTATGAAAAGACATCAAAATACCAGATGTTTTAATTGTGGCAAAATGGAACATCTGAGAAGAAATCACAGACAAGGCATTCCTAGAAATAATGCTTCTTCTAGGAATATTTCAAACAGAAGGCCCCAACCTTCTAGATTATGTAAAAGATGTGGCAAAGGCTGACACTGGACCAATGAATGTAGATTGACCAGAGACAAGCAAGGAACCCCTTTACAATCAGGAACCTCCCGGGGAGGGAAGCTCTCAAAGGCTCCAATGTCTAGTGTGGTCCAGTCATTCCCAATCACTATGGAGGCCAATCCTCCGAGAACACTTAGAAAATCCAATGTCTATGGTAAAACAATCATACTGTCTGGGTGGTAGATCAGCTTTAAAGGGCGAATCAAACATTCACGAAGAAAACAAAGCAAAACACAAGCAAGCAAACAAAACCCGTATATTTTGG
Source organism: Cricetiscus sungorus (assembly GCA_030556225.1). Taxonomy (NCBI): domain Eukaryota; kingdom Metazoa; phylum Chordata; class Mammalia; order Rodentia; family Cricetidae; genus Cricetiscus; species Cricetiscus sungorus. The sequence continues at coordinate 26,729,820 of JANBXA010000367.1, read as the reverse complement.
CAGACCAAGACCAAAACTAAGGGTACAGATAAATAACACCATGCTTGAAGATTTGCTGGACACTGGTATGGACATTACCATTATAACTCAAGAATGCTAGCATCCAAGTTGGCCTCTTCAGGAGGTCATTCAATTCTTAGGGACTGGAGCCCTATCTCAGGTAAAACAAAACACAATATGGGTTGAATGTGTAGGGCCAGAAAGATAGAGAAAAGTTGAGGCTGTATGTGGGGGTCATGACCTATTGCAGCAATGGGATATCCAGATTGATATTCCTCCAGTACCAGATATGAACCATAAACTCATGCTTGTGGAAAAAATATTTTAAGGCATTATATAAAGCAGACACCAACAATCCAGGCTGTGTAAAAACAGAATACAAGTGCCAACCTAACAGAGGAACCAAAAGCTCTACCCTTAAAATGGCTAAACAGAGGAACCTGTCTGGGTGGGACAATGGCCTATGACCTCTGAGAAGCTAAAAGCTGGTTCAGGAACAGATAAATGCTGGACATATCGAGGAATCTACCAGCCCTTGGATTTCTGTATTTGTTATTTAAAAAAATCTGGAAAATGGAGAATGCTTACTGACCTGAGAGCCATCAATAAAGTAATTCAGTCAATGGGCTCTCTATAGCCTGGAATGTCCTTGCCTTCTCTGATACCTAAAATAATGGCCTATTATAGTTATTGATTTAAAAGACTGTTGCTTGGCTGGAGAAACCCATGCTGACCTGAACAACGGGGAGCTCATGGACTTCAGTCTGACAGCTGGAAAACCATCATAGGACCACCCAAATTCCCTGAATGTGGTGTTAGTTGGGAGGAGTGGGCAGTCTATGGGGCTTCTGGCTGTGGATCAGTATTTATCCCTAGTATACAAATGGACTTTGGGAGTCCATTCCACACAGAGAGATACTTGCTCAGCCTAGTCACATGGGAGGGACCAGGCCCTGCTCCAAATGATGACAGACCTTGAAGACTCCCCATGGAAGGCCTCACCCTCCTGGGGGATGGTGGGGGGAATAGAGGAGGGCAGGAGGTGCGGGAACTGGGATTGATATGTAAAACAAGCTTGTTTCAAAATTAAGTAAAAAATTATATATATATATATATACATCTATATGTATACATATTTCTTCACTACAACTTTACAAGAAAGAGATAAGGAAAAAATTGCCTCCATGGTGCCTACTTACAATAATTCTCAGCTGGTCAAGAGATTATCAATGGAAGGTCCTCCCAGAGAGACTGTTAAATAGCCCCACCCTGTGACAATATTTTGTGCAAAAACCATTGGAAATAATTCTTGAAGTTTCCACAATCCATAATTTTCTATTACATGGATGATATATTGTTGGTTGATTCTAAGAGAGAGACATTAGAAAAAAAATGTTTAAGGAAGTAAAAAAAAAAATGTTTTGCCTTGCTAGGGATTACACATTACCCCTGAAAAAAACACACGGAGGAGATTCTATCAACCATTTAGGATATAAAATAGGTCTACAGAAAATTAGAACACAAAAAGTACAGATCAGGAGAGATGAATATCAGACTCTTAATGATCTCCAAAAACGACTAGATTTCCCAGCTACAGACTATTGTTGGAGTAGGGCATGATCTAACAAATTTGAAAAAGACCACAAAAAGACACAAGGACTTAAACAGTTCCAAGAATATTGTCAGCTGAAGGTTAAAAAGAATTAGAATGGCTAGAAAAGAGAATACTACAGGATCCGAAGCTCGATTGCATTCTGGTTATATTATCATGTAGGGAATATCCTTATGCAGAGGGAAGATAATATATTAGAATGGATATTTCTACTACATAAACAGGACAAATTTAAAACATTTATAGAAAATATTTAATTTTAAAAGGAAAATTAAGACTTTGTTAACTGACAGGAATGAACCCAGAAGAAATTATAGTACCTTTAACTAATGAGGACATTTCCTCCTTAGGGAAAGATAGTGAATATTGGCAAAGAGCTTGCAGTAACTTTTTGGGAATGATTAGCAACAATTATCCCCAAAGTGAGAGAATAAAATTCCTAAAGAAAACTATTTGGATCTTTAAGAACCTTGCCAAATCAGGGTAAGACAGCTTTTCAATTCTGTGCTTCTGAGATGGTCTGATACATTGGGCCTTAGCCAAAGTTGGTCACCCTGACATTGCTGAGACCTTTGGTGACTGTCCACTTAGCCTGCTATTTCTGTCATTACACTTTTTGGAAGTCACATGCTTGCACTTCCTGCCTACCCTAGTATTGTTATTTTCCTTCTCAGGTCTTTGATGAGATTGAAGACTAGACAGTCATAGCTGTACCCTCTTATCTTATAGATAGGACTTAATTTCCAGATTAGGACTGCTGTCAAGAGTAATCTCTGCCATGCCTTTACCCTGAAACTGGACATGTAGTACATATGGATTGCTCTGTGTTGTTCTTGCTGGTTGTAGGTTTTAATTTGTATGTTTACCTTTCCTTTTCCTGGAACATACTTGACATTTGTTATCATTGTGTGTAGTTTCTGCATTAGGCTTAAAACCTTCTTTAGACTAAAAGGGGAATTGTAGTGGCCTTGCCAGTGTATTTGTGTTAGTGGTCACAACCCTTTGGGTGTGGCTTTGGGTATGGACAGAACCAGAAGGAGGGAAGTGTGGGGCGGTCTCAGGCTTCATCTCTCTTGGGTCTGAGATCCAATCGGAAGGGCAGAGAATGGCTGTGGTTTTATTACTATCTGTGTAAGTTGTTCCCGATAACACCCATTTATCTTTTATGTTGGATCTAGTGAACTCATCACAATTATGCTTTCAACAGCGTTAGTGCAAAAGGCCTTACCAGGGGATAGGGAGAGTGGGATTGTGAAAGGCATGGCAGAGTGCAGACTTGAGGAGAATCATGGGGGTGGGCAAGGGAGGAAGTTAGAGACAGAGGGGTAAAAGGCAAGAGCTCTGTCTGGCGGGCACTTTCAAAGGGTGCACATGTCACATAGCTGATGGCAGAAAGGGACCTGGCGGCATTAACTGCTTTGGTGGCGGAGGCAGGTTGTTGCTTTGGAAACCAACATTAGAATTCTTTAATAAAAAAAAGCAGAGTGAAGATAAAGGTTGAAAATAGAGTGCACCTTTCCATCTATTGGCTCACCGGCAGAATGTTGCAAAGGTCCCATCAAATATTGGGATTCAGGGTGCTGGGAAGTGACCATTTGGATTGATATCTAAAGGGTATTTGGGCCAGATCTGACTGCAAAGGCACACGAGGTTAGAAGCCCTTGGAGGTAGAGTGGAAGACAGTTCCCACAGGTGAGGTAGAGAGATGAGGTCCAAAGGTCTGCAATTCCCAGGAATTCAGAAAGCATCTGCTCTGAGAAGGCACAGGCTGCTCAGTGATCGTCAAACACAGAGCAGGGGCCAGGGCTCTGAGCCACAGATGAGAGATGATTGAGAAGGCACAGGCTGGCCAGCGGGTCATCACCCAAATGCCCAGGGGTGCAGGGTATTGAGCCCCAAGAGACATGTGGATGCCTGACATCAGGGCTTGTTTAAGAGAAGCCACGGTTGAGAGACAATTCTCACTCATGTTGGATGGAGAGGTCCAGCGATCAGTTAGTTGGGAGAAGTGATGCTGTCATATATGGACGGGTTCCAGGGTCCCGGTGTGCCTCAGATTGCCGGCCAGCAGGAGGAAGTGCCAGGATTGCCTGCCAAGGTCATGGAACCAATGTTATAATTTTAAAAATGGCACATTTGAGAGACACCGTCCTGTGACAGGGTTCATGTGGAGAGATTTTTTTTTTTTTTTTTTAATTTGGAGGGAGGGAATGGAAGAGGGGGGCAGGAAAGGAAGGAGAGCAGTTTCTGGTGACAGGAGCATCAGCAGAGAGGAAAGAGGCAGAGAGAAGCGGGCTGGCAGCCCTTTATGAGGGACTGTAGCTGGGGCGACATTGTTGATGCCGCTGTCAGGAGCCCGAGAAGGTCAGAGTGCTGCCCGAGTGCCCGCAAGCTCATCCGGCCTGAATGCTAGCACAGGGTGATCAAAACCTTCGTAAGGGTAAGCAGTCTCCTGTTACTGCAGATCTGTGCACATGTAAAGCCTTCCCTTGGCAGTGAGCCTCGACATTGTGGCCGTTCAATACGAGTGCGTAGGGCTTGGCTGTCAAACTTCTGAGGCGCCCAGTCCTTCAGCACGGGAGAGCACAGTGGGCTCGGCTGGGGCGTGACCTGTGTGGCACGTCTGCCCACCCCCAGGCCAGGGAGGCGAGCGGTGGTCTTCAGCAGAGGCCTGGCCTTCGCCACTGATGCCTTTGTGACAGTTCGTGTCCCTCAACCCTCTCAGAGTCAGCACGGAGTACAGCACGGAGTACCGGAGGGAACAGCAATGCCTTGACATGCGCGCATGCACACGCTGAGCGAGCGATGCTGCCGCAATCACTTTACAGCCAGATGATTGTTACAATGTTCTCTAAAATACCGCAAAGGAAATGACACCTGTTTGCTTGCACTATTTTTGTCTCCCACCAGGTGGCAGTGCTTTCCAAAATCAGAGCTCAGAGAGGAAAAACAAGTACCTCACTTGGCTCCACCGCACCCCACCCCACTTTCCAGCCCCCCAAACCTTACCCCACCTCATCTCCCCACCCTCACCACAGCACCAAACAGCATTTGGGGGGACGAAGGGCTTCTGGTGGCAACGGCAGTAGTTGGGCTAGAGACTTGGAGGGAAGGGAGGGCCTTTGGGGTCCAGGTGTGCGTGGCACACAGCCCTTCACGGAAGAGCTTGAAGCTGTCATGCTTCTATGACCCCTGTGACAGCTGATCCACTTTCCAATAGGGTGGCCTCGGGCAATTATACACACTTGAGGTTTGGTAAGAAATTATCTTTACGAGAACAGGCACAGTAGCTGTGATTTACGCACAATGGCAACTAAACGCATCCGTGTTAAAGCCATGGGGGTAACCCAGAAAGGATGGCTTGCCATCTCTCTTCAGGCTCACAGTGCCAGTCAACAGCGCAGCTGACCGATCCCTCAGGGTCCCCGCCACACCGCCACACCTGCTGCTCCTCTCTGGGGCCCCAGAGCCCTTCTCAGTGTGGCCACCCCGGCCCCGTGAAGAGAAGGAGATCAGAGATCCGGTCGGGAGTTCGTTTCATCCCATCTCCAGTCACGGCGCCCTGACAATGAGTGCATTGTGTGTGTGTGTGGGCGCACAGGCATTTGCATCCTCTTGAGAAGAAGTCCCCAGGGGTGAGGGGTTACATTATCTGAAGCTTGCCTCTCTGTGTCCTCACTGTGTCACTCTTTGGATGCTACCATCGCCACACAGACTGAATAAAGATGCCTCCCTCGCCTTAGAGCATGCAGTTCTTGAGTACAGATGCTATTAAAACTTGAAGTCTTTTTAAAAGCTGGAACCTTCTCAGGGGGGAAAAAAACACTTTTTTAGTACTTATATAAAAATTAAATGTTAAATTCACCTACTAAACAGACATACTTTATAGTGTAATGATGGACTCACATTTATGCTGTGCATGCAGCTCTACCATTAACAGGGAGGTTTCCAAAGAGACTAACTCTTCAAGGTAGGTGCATTTTGTTGGCACAAGGCAGTTAACCAGCTCCTTCCGTTTTCTAGAACGTGTTTACAGAAACAGAGTTGCTGCCTGAGGCCCCTCGGTGCTGCCTCGCAGAGCAGAGAACCGTTTAAGACAAAACCTCACACTTCACACCTCCCTTCTCCTTGGTTTTTGCTCCAGCCAACCACTGTGGTATTTCCTGTTTAAAACCTGGTAAGTTCCAGCTTCTGCTCACTCCCTCCTCACCACACTTCACTGTTTGCACACCTCCTGTCTCTTAAAACACCCTTTTCCATCAACCTTGGTCTTCTTTCCTGACCACACACCATAGCCATTTCTAATTTCCTGCCACATGCTTCCTGTTCCCCACGCAGTGATCATGAATCCTGTTACATTGTGGACCAGGTTGCAACTCACCTCTCCCCATGGCCTACAAAAGCCCTCTGGAGTCCCGTCCTGTTCGTCTGGGACAGCATCTTGGGAGACGGCCAGGACAGCATTTCAGGGCCCCTTAGTGCACAGCAGGAACGTGTGTGTCGCTTGGAAGATGCTGTGAATCTTGGAACGTCAGTTCGTCTGTGCCTTCAGTGGGAATGCACGCCTGGTCAGATGCCTGAACAAGCTTACACACAAGCCAGGACGCACAAAACACCTTCCTGGCGTCCCCGATTCTAGGCTGACAGGAGAAGCAAGCCACCTGATGCTCACGGACAGGGCAAGGGAACCATTAACTCACCCTTCCCACACTGAAGGTGTGAAAACAAGTGCTGGAATGCAGCAGGATCACAACCCGATAGCAGACCTGTCCCCAGCGGGCCCTTTCATACTGTCAGAGAGAGCACCACAGCTTCCCCAGCGGTGAAGAGGCCAGCACAGACTACTGACTGGTGGGGTGAAGGGTGAAGGGTGAGGGTGGGATGAAAGGTGAGGGTGGGGTGAAGGGTGAGGGGTGAGGGTGGGGTGAAGGGTGGGAGGGAGGGGTGAAGGGTGAGGGTGGGGTGAAGGGTGGGAGGGTGGGGTGAGGGGGCGGGGTGAAGGGTGGGAGGGTGGGGTGAGGGGTGAGGGGGTGGGGTGAAGGGTGAGGGTGGGGTGAAGGGTGGGAGGGTGGGGTGAGGGGGCGGGGTGAAGGGTGGGAGGGTGGGGTGAGGGGGCGGGGTGAAGGGTGGGAGGGTGGGGTGAAGGGTGAGGGGGTGGGGTGAGGGGGTGGGGTGAAGGGTGAGGGGGTGGGGTGAGGGGGTGGGAGGGTGGGGTGCTCACGCAGATGGGGCTGGGGAAGCTGGTGCCTGCATTGCTGGAATGGTGCCCCCAGCCTCAGGTAGGAACACTTCGTCCCTGGGGCAGTCCTGCTGGCAGCCTGGGGAGCTCAGGAAGTGTGCCACTAAGGGCAGGCTGACACAGGGCCTCCTGACTCCCAGCGTACCCTCTCCGCTTTGTGTTTGCAGTTCAAGACGAGAACCCTCAGCGTCCTGCTCTGGCCTCCATCATTGCGGATTCCAACTCTCTGGAAGCCTAAGTTCAAATTCAGGTGTCTTCTACAGGTTGCCTTGGCCTCGGTGCTGTATCATGGCAGTACTAAAGTAATAGTGCTCTATGAAGCACCCAACAACCGTTCTAACACCCGTGGGCCTACCCGTCAGTGTCCTGCCCATGCTGAGGACCAGGGGTGGGGCCCTTCGGAAGACCTTGACAGCACAGAGAGCATACTGGCCTCTGACGTCTCCGAGCTGTCTGCGGTTTTAGGACTGACTTAAACTGCATTATAGAAGAACAAACCATGATGGTTATGTGCCTCCCGCAGCTGAAGAAACAGAAAAAAGAAATAGAAACCAACAAAATAGACAACTTGCGTCCTCTGTGCTGTGGGTAACTTAACTGGAGGCCTAGTTTCTGGGGAGACGGGTTTCCATGTGTGAAGATGGTTTGGCATAGTCTTCCTTCCTTTGGACCGCACTGACAACTTACGCTAGGAAAAGACTAAAGGGCATCCAGGCGGTAAATTCCGTGTAGAGGGAAATGACCTGATTCTTTACCAGAAAAACTACCATGAAAACCCACTTCCAATTTTACAAACTTGCAATAAGGCACAATTCTTAAGCTGTTTTCATTTTTTTTTTATTGCTGTTAATTCAAGGAAAAAGGTTGCATAAAATCCAATCTGTCCTAGAAATATAAGTGGCCTTTCCAGTACATAACATTTCAAATATCAAAGTATATGGTAAACATACAGATAGGGAGAAGGTAACACACCTCCTATGTACAGTACAGTATTTGAAATCATAAAATAAACCTCATAACGTATACCTGGCAGGTGAGTCACACACGCCTGTGCAAGGCTTACTCCCCTGAACAACGCAACCACAGCTTAACAATTCAATAATGTGGTCCAAAAATACCCAGATCAAATAAAATATATTTAATCAAAATAATTTCCTTTACTTGAACTTTCTTTCTAAATTAAAGCTTTGTCTACTCGGTCACACTTCCCCTTCTCTCCCCATAGTGCCTACCCCTGAAAGTCTCAGAATGTAGATTGGTGCTAGAAATATAAACGCTAATTTGAAGTGGTGAACTAGCTTTCCTTCAAGTTTTTTTTTCCCTTTGTCTCACAATGTCAGGCTTCCGAATGCAGACTAACATTTCAGTGCCTCTGCCACACCCCAATCGCCTCTACTCTTTACTGAGGAATGGGAACCCTCTGAGCCCTCAGCCTTACAACTACGTGGTGGTGGTGGTTGTCCACTGCTGTGAGCATGGCAGTCACCGAAGACATCCAATCTCCCAGGTGACCTCAGCACACTTCAAGAAATCAAACAATCACCTGGAAGCAACTTAGTACACAGATTGGCTTTTTCAAAAAAAAAAAAAAAAAAAAGTTAAAAAAACAAAGAACAAAACAAAAACTCCAAACAACCCAGCAGCATTAAACTTAGTGACAAGACCCTGACATGATTAAAACCATCTCGACACACCCGGGATTCAGTCTTTCACATTATAGTCAAGCATAGTGGTAAACGGCTATAAAAGTGACTTTGCTCAGGGGACACAGGTTAGGGAGCAGACGCCTGACTTCTGTTCACACGTGACAGACCACACACACGGAAACACATGACACACTGGCAGCTGGTGCGGCGGCGAGACGACATCACTCGGGCGTGCCTGGTCAGGTCACGTGGCGGGCAGAGGACTGTCATCACAGACACGCACACAGAGCAGCACTCACACTAGTGTTCCTGCGTGTCTTTCTGAATGAGGCTACCGGGCCGGATGGGAGCAGGCCGTCTTCTCTCCAGAAAAGCCAGTCTGTCCATTCCAAACTCCCGACATGGCAGTCTCACTTCCTCTCTCCCACTTGTTCTCCTGATATCTGGACAAGTGCCGCAGCTATGTATGTACGTGACGCTGTGTATGACATATACACATGCTTCTTGGGAAGCTGACTTCTAAAACGTATGGTGAGACATGGTGCCCTTGGTTCACACAGAGCACGCCTCAGAAGAGCGAGTGACAAGGACAGTGCTGAGCACCCCCGCATGGCCAGGGAGAGGGCGGTGGCCAGGGAAGTGAGTCTGGGTCAAAGGAGAAGCCCCAGCAAGCAGCACAGCTTTCCCCAAACCGTACGGCCGCTCCCAGTGTTGTGAAAACAAGTAAGGTCAATACACAGTTTAAAGATTCAGTAAACATGGCACACAGCAAGTATTCAGTGTAAAAAAGCACACGTCAACGGTTCTCATGAGTTTCTCTGAAATTTAAGTTACATATATCATACAAGCCTGCTGCTGAGCCAGGGGACCGGAGGCTCAGGAGCATCACATTCTGTCTCATTTTGGACACTGATACAGAGAATGAAAACTCCCAACTGCATAGAAATGTAGGGAATGTACAGACAAAGAAACAAAATACCTTTCCTTTCCTCCCCTCCACACCCCATGGCTCCCCGCACTTGAGTGCATTAAGAAGGCAAGCTTTGCTCGTTCAGTCTGCAGAATCCAACGTATCATTAGAAGGGGGGAGGGGAGGTGCGTATCTCAGTCTGTAAGTGCCTAAAACAGGAAAGACAGAACGGCTAAGTCACCGCTTATGACCACACGCATCACAAACCACTACATGAGATTGCAAATGGACATGCCTCGGCCCTAGACTGGCCCAGAACTGCAAAGGCAGGCTTGTGCGCCAAGAATAACCTAAAGCTGACCAACTGGACTTGCCTTCCAGGGTGCCCAGCACCTTCCCATCCCATACCTCTTCTGGTAAGATCTGGCGCAAACACACAGGAGAGGAATGGTCAGGACTGAAGCTGGCCCTGCACCCACACCCGTTTAAATGCATCTTCTTTATTCTGGCGTCAGCACTGCTCAACTAAACTCTTGTTAGCTTTACTCCCAAACTGACATGCACATCACTTTGTTCCTGTAGAAATTCAATGGGCCCTGGGAACTTTTTTCCTTACTGCACCGAACACAAGGGCAGCACGGGCACAAGTCTGAGCCGGCTGCTTGCAGGGCACAAGTCTGAGCTGGCTGGTTGCAGGGCACAAGTCTGAGCCGGCTGGTTGCACACCGACTCCAATCAGACTAAAAACCCTGGATGCCAGATAACTAGCTTACACCATAGTTTTCAATAATGGAAAACTTTGCTTCCCCTATGAAAGAGGATTATAACTCTTAAAATACAGCCCCGCAATCAAGGGCCTTAACACTGCAGACTTTAGACTTCCACGAGAGCCTTGAACCCCAGCAAGTGCCTCTGGTGCTTATTCCCCAGTGACAAACTCAGCGTCCTCTGACCCTCCTTGTGCTATGTGACCTAGATGGAGCTACACTAGTTTCTCTGTTGCGTTCTGATTTGTCACTGGAAATAGAGCCTCTGTAAACACACACACAAATGGCTCTTTCTGCTAAGACAGAATCACATTAATCAAGAAAAGACAAGAAACAGGGAACTCAAAAACAAGTCCTCTGGGAGTGAGAGTGATTACCTTGTTGATTGGCCTCCATGGATGACTGCTTACAGTCCTGTGCATAGTGTCCGCTTACACCACAACTGTAACATGACATATTCCCATTCTTCTTAGGCCCAGAACCACTGGTGTTGGCAACGACACTAGGTGCCGGGTATACAGGGTACAATCTCCCAAACCCTGCCATCTGCTGCACGCCATAGTTGGCTTGGCTTCCCATGACAGGGTCGTGCACCAGTCCATTTGCATATGGTGTCTGAGGCAGAAAAAAAGGAAGCTGGGCTCCATTGCTCTGATGTGCTTGGTTGAGGTAGCTGCCATTGCAGATGGATGGCAGAGTGAAGAACGATGGGACTCGGTACATTGGTCCAGGCATTGGGTTGGGATAATAGTAGCTATTTAGCTGAAGGTTTCCATTGGTCCCACAGCTGCACCTTCGCCCACAAGAACCACAAGGACCTGAGGCCATCTGCTGTGGTGGCACTATGGTCCCATTAGCGTTCGTGTTCCCCACAGCACTGATGTAAGATGTGCTCTCACCCTGAGCAGTACTGTGTGTCAAGGAAGGGCTGGGGCTTGGGGCAGGGCCTGGGGTGTGGGTAGGGACAGCAGGAGGAACTGTAGGCTGGGCTTGACTGATGCCTGCACGCGCTGGCTGGGCAGAAGTGGAATTCTGGGTGGGGAGCACACTAGCAGCCAGGGGTGAGCCTGGGAAGGTGCAGGAAGCTGGTGGCTGTGCAGCTGAGAGGCCAGCTGCCGGGAGAACTACCTTCACATTGGCAGGCTGAGGGACTGTTCCCGTGTTTCCCTCAATCGGAGGCACCATTTGATTTAGTCCTACCACTTGGGATGCAGACTTTGTGATGGGGTCCGTGGTAGCCACAGGAGATCCCGGGAAACTACCTGGGTTGTGGACAGGAATAAAGGCAGTGTTTGGTGATGCAATGCTCAGACTTCCAGTTGGCTGTTGTGGAATATTAACTGTACAGCTCTCAGAAGGTCCCTGTGGCGGTGGCAATTTCAGCCTCTGCAATGTTAGCTGCACGGCAGGAGCGCTACTGTGTGGGAGGAAGGGCGACGGGAGAGGCAAGGGGGACGCCAGCAGTTCCAGGTGTTTCTCGGGTTCTCCAGAAGCCGCTGGGCCCACGATTCCAACAGGGCTTGAATTCGTAGACTCCATCACTGAAGAGATAGCCATCGGGTTAGGAACAAACATCCCTATTGCTTTGCCTTCTGTAGATTTGGGCGAAGGGATGACAACTTCTGGCTTCTGGGCACCATTGTGCATGACACAGTGTAGAGTTGGCATGAAGGGGATGTGTGGGTACTTGTGTGAGGTCAATGGGGCGTCTAAAAGGCCCCCGCTCTCACTCCCCAGTGAGACAACCTCAACAGGTGGCTTCACAGTGACAGTCTGGTTGACGGAGCCATAATCTGTAAACCTGGCTGGTGATGGGTTCCCAGAATCTTCAGAATTGCTGTCAGTGTCTAAAGGAAACACACAAGCATGGATTACCCAGGCTGACCCGACGTTTCTTACCAGATAAAATTTACGTGCATCTGGGTGTGCTGCTCTATCACATTTCCTCACTGCCCTCGAGAACTTCTGTTCATCTTGGGCTTTCAGTACGCTTTCATGTCTAATAAAAAAGGTCACGAAGTATAAAATACAAGGGACATGCACGCACCACCGCTTTACTACTGAGAAAAGCATTAAACACAGACTTTAAGTAATTTACTTATTCTGAATTGAATCTCACAAATGATGCAATGTAAGGAACGTGAGCAGAACAATACTTAACTCAAATATATTCAACAGGAACACTTAATGCTACTCATATTAGTCCTACAATGAGTACTCTGGATGGCAGAAGGCAGGATAAGAAAGAAAGCACCACCATTTCTCCACAACTATATAGCAGACACAACTCCAGCTTCCAGACAGGGCAGGAAGGAGCCACGGTATTTCCTGGTGCTGTGTTTAAACATGGTGAGTATTGTGTCAGTCTACACAGCTCACTCAGTTAGATGCAGCCCTAACCCTAAGAATCTTTCTGCTCATGAATGAAGCAGTTTCGTACTTGGCACTTAGTGTTCATTAAGACCAGAACTGGTTACACGTAGCGGACAATGTGAAACATTCTTGAAACCATTCTTCCTAAAGAAAAGCTAAACAGAACCCGCTTGACATAGAATATCCAGTGCTATTAATTGAACAGTCTCAATTTATATTAGAGTGGAGAGTGAATGGTTACAGCAAATATGTCCCCTAACAGATAATTATTATACTACTTATTACAAAACTTTGAAAACAACTTCCCTAAATCAATAACCTCTTCAAGGCACTGGTTGTGCACCGTCCATCAGTGCAGGGTTAAGAACAAATGCTGAGTCCAGAAAGAGAACAGAAGCCATCTTTAGACGGTCAGTTACATTTCCATATGAGTACGGTGACCCTATGATTTCTGGAGCGCTACAGGGGTCAGGTAGAAGAATGTTTGTTTTTGTACCGACTTTGGAAAGCACAAAGTCTCAGAGCATCATTACAACAACAAAGCCACACGCTTCCGAAGACCTCTGTGTGTACTCAAAGCTTTCCATCCCGGTGTGTGCCTGGGAGCACCCTGAGGGGCTTGTGTTCAGGGAAGCCAACATGAATAAAGGACAATGTCCTCTACACAGGACTATCAACTTACAGAGCTGAGGACAAGAAGGGTATGCTACGTTATCACAGATCTGGCAACCAGGTAAAATCTGCTCCAGACTCACAGAATGACCTGTACACTCCACAGAACCAAGTACAACGTATACTACAAACACACGGAAGCCTGCCTGTTCTGGACAAGGCAGGTCTCTCGGCGTCCCATAGCTCTGAGGGTACAGTGTGCAGCTAAGTGCACTGTGGTCCCACACCAGCAGCTGCAGGGTTCATCTGATGTGACTATGAAATAACCACAAAGTAAAGACTGGCTTTCAACCGTTTGCAAAGACATGCTGTCACAGTGACACGGGAGCCGAGGCCCCAGTGAGCGTAAGACTGCAGCAAGAAACCACACCTGGCTGAAAGACCATGGTGCAAGAATTTTAACAAACTGTTCGAGACTGCGCTCAGCCCGGTACCTTCACTGCCATGTCAGCCATTAGTTGTGCTTGGCACATATAAAGGGCATCATCCTCAAACACAGGCTTTACAGGGGGCCCTTACGGTCAGACAAGAATGGTGAGAAGAAAATGTCACATTCAACTTTCTTAGGAAGGTGGAAATGACCCAAAGGCCTGCATGATCACAGGGTGTAAGAGCATGTCAATCTCTTAAGAACAGAGGCCCTTCTGACCTTTTACCTGGCGCTACCCTAATCCTACCTCCTTACCCATCAATTGACAGTAGCTTTGAAAACCACTAACACAGACACCACCAGAGAGACGTTAAGTGTAGAATTTCCCCCAAACACTATCTCCACAAAACCCTAACCCCGTGAGCCGAGTGGCTGCCATGCTCACCCTGCCAGTTCCCCATCCACAGGCCAGTGTTTGCAATAACCCTGTCTATTGGACTTCATATGCCGTGAATGGTCTTTCAATACATTTAATATCAAATTTTAAGTCAACAACGAGTTTTCTATGACTGGGTCGTTTAGGAGATAACAGTGTCATCCGCCCCCGCCTCTTTTTATCCCTCTGCTAAAAGCAAACCTCTGTCCTTTTCGTCTTCACTTTCAAAACTTTCTCTTCCATCATGTCGTGGACTAGACGGAGAACTGTAACTCTCTGAAGACGTTTCCCCACAGGTGTCATGTCCAGATCCAATGTCCAAATTCACATCTAAAAACAACAACTCTAAAGTTATGTTAAATAGCTGTATTAATTTTCAAGTGGAACCATTAGAAATTAGTTGTAGCTATAAATGATTTTTCCTACAACACTTAAAAACTGTCTTTGACCTATGTTAAAATTCACTATTTAGCAGCTGATAAATAACATATTTAACACATAGGCACAGAAGAACAATTTTACTAATTTAATGAAAATTAGTTTCTCATGATCAGCCCCCTCTAAGTCTACAGTCCATTTTCCTAGAGCTTGCTGAAGAAATCCTCCAAGAGTGGGTCTATTGTTAACACGTGCTCTGTTAAAATCACTAGCCGTGCCAGAGTATTTAAAACAACAACATGCCTCACAGCTAGCAGTCTAGGTAGCCCCCGAATTTCTACCCAGAGGCTACTCCTATGCCAAGACAAGGGATGACTGCAGTACAGGCAAGTATGAAGCAGCTACCTTTGTTGTGGGCACACTAGGACAGAATATTCTCATGTCTAGTATGCATCACTCATACACGAGCCCAGCCTTTTCTTTTCATTTCTGTAAACCCAGTTGCTAACATAGCTTTTGTTACACAGCCAGCATCCAACAAGCTTACTGTACAAATCCACAGAAGGAACTGTGTGTCTGTGTATCTCTCTCTCCAGCCCCCAAAGCCTAAGTTCTTAATGGTCTCTGTGTGGTAGTGTGTACATCTCTTCAGAACAGAGTTATAAAAGGATTTTCTTTAAAGATATGATTTTACTGAGTAGTCTAGCCTGGCTCTGAACTGATAAGATTCAGCCACCAGCACACAAATCCTCCTAAGCCCCGGGATTTCAGGAGTGTGCCACCATCCCTACCACTTGAGACATCAAAGTTTTCAAAGAAAATACACTGCCAACAGAAATGACTCACAGCACAGACTCTTTCTGGAAGCAGAAAGCATGAAGGGAGCAGTGGGAGGTCTTTCTTTTGTTCCCTTTCATATTTCTGAGATACATGAATATACTATTAGTCAAAGGAGAGACTACAATTTAAAGTAGAATTTTAAAAATTGAAAGGAAATGTCACCTATCTTAGGATGGACCACACTGTTTACAGCTGAACAATGCACTGGTCAGAGGGACCCAGCATCTCAGCTCTAACACAGCGTCTGCATTTCACCACAGCAGCTGCTCCATACGGGAAGAAAACAGTTATTTCCAGTTTATCGAATGCTTAAAGTCTGTTCTTTGCTGGCACTTTAACACTTCAGAGGAAAATAAACACATTTGTTTTCTTGGCTCGGGGGTTGCATGCATCTGCTTTACATTGAGACATCAATGAGGCAAGATGCTCTAAGTACACGTCATTCATCGTCCCAGCTGATACATATATGGATATACAGATCTGTATCTAGATAGATACAAAAACATCAAAACCTCCAACCCAAAACCAACAACCACCAAATAGGCCACAGAAAGCTAAGAACCAAGGGGCCAAATCCATGGGCCGCTCTGACCAAAGTCCATGTCACATTTTGTGGATACTCAAGCACCTCGGGGAGCAGTGACAGGACAGGCAGTGGGACCTCACAGATGGTGTGACAGGACAGGCAGTGGGACCTCGCAGAGGGTGTGACAGGACAGGCAGTGGGACCTCGGGGAGCAGTGACAGGACAGGCAGTGGGACCTCGGGGAGCAGTGACGGGACAGGCAATGGGACCTCACAGATGGTGTGACAGGACAGGCAGTGGGACCTCGGGGAGCAGTGACAGGACAGGCAGTGGGACCTCGCAGAGGGTGTGACAGGACAGGCAGTGGGACCTCGGGGAGCAGTGACAGGACAGGCAGTGGGACCTCGCAGAGGGTGTGACAGGAGAGGCAGTGGGACCTCGCAGAGGGTGTGACAGGACAGGCAGTGGGACCTCGCAGAGGGTGTGACAGGACAGGCAGTGGGACCTCACAGAGGGTGTGACAGGACAGGCAGTGGGACCTCGCAGAGGGTGTGACAGGAGAGGCAGTGGGACCTCGCAGAGGGTGTGACAGGACAGGCAGTGGGACCTCGCAGAGGGTGGTGCAGACAGGACTTGCCCAGGAGAGTGATTTCTAGTCAGCCACCAGCACACAAACCTTTGGCTCGCTGTCTAGGACATCCTACACCACAGCCTTAGATAGGCAAGATGGGGTTTCCAGGTCATTTTCCCTCCCCTAGGGGTCTCAATGAGAATGCCCCCCGATAGGTTTATATATGTCTGAATGGTTGGCCCGTTGGTAGAACTGTCTGGAAACAGTTAACAGTTGTGGCCTTGTTGGAGGAGGTGTCACTGGAGGTAGGCTTTGGAGTTGCACAAAGTCCACACTCTCTGCTCTCTGCTTGTGGATCAGATGTAACGCTCGGCTAGGGCTATGGCACCACGCCTGCCTGCTGCCATGCTTCCTGCCACTGAGGTCACAGTCCCACCCTCTGAAACTATAAGCCCTACATAAAACACTGTTATAATTGCCTTGGTCATGGTGTTTTATCAAGGCAACAGAAAATAAAGTCACTCTCTGCTTAGCTAACACAATAAACTGGCATGACTTGAGATTTGTTTTCCTATACAATTTAGTCTCTTTCTATGAATATCTATTGAATATATAGCCTAATTAAGAAATATTCTTATCACTTTTGTTACATTACAAATTAATGTGCTGCCAGGTCAGTAAGATTTAAAAACAACAACAACAACAAAACCCACAGCAGTTTGTGGAATGGACTAGTTAAGTATCAGGTGCACACAAACAGTATTTTCCTAGCGGTCTGTGGCTTTTTACTCTATACCAGGCAAATAAAACACAAAAAGCAACTCATGAACTAGAAAAAATAGCTTTCCTTCAGATGAACCTCAACCCTAAGTACAGGGGGACTTAAGTTTCTACCATGAAGATGTTAGGTAAATGGAAACTAAACAACCTGGTCCAACAAAGCTTCATAAATAAGTTATTAAATTGAAAATATGTCAGAACATTTTGAAACTGACTCTGACGAGAGTGTGCCTGCATTTCCCTGAGGGAGGTCCACAAGCCATGATGTCAGAACCAGCTTGCTCTGCCACCGAGACTGGCCCTAAATGGCCGCTTGGAAACTGCTGCACACGCCAGCAACGGACTGACAGCAGCTCTAAGCGTTGCAGTGCAGATGTGAGGGCGAGCACTGGAAAGAAAGCCTTCCTTACCTTTCACAGCACTGCCATGAGCATGCTGAGGGGCAGACACTCTAATTCCATTTATTCTACTGTTCAATCTGTTCTCGGTTTTCTTAATTTTCTCCCTAAACCAAACAGACACACAAATATAAAATCAGTACTTGTGTAATGCCCTCTACCAAAAACATTAAATACAGTCATAATAAAATCCTCCAGATATTTGTGTAATTTAAAACAAATTCCAAGAAAACCTAGAGTGTCACCATTCAGAGTGCTTCTGAGAGTGCTCCCCCCACCATTCAGAGTGCTTCTGAGAGTGCTCCCCCCACCATTCAGAGTGCTTCTGAGAGTGCTCCCCCTCCCAAACACATCCTTTGATAGAAGTTTTACTTCTGTCACGTGCATGGGGATATTTCAACTACAAATGTTAATCCCAAAGCTAAAATGTAAAAATCAATGGAATACACTATTTATATATAAACTAAATACATCCACAGACAAGGACTACATGCCTGTCTTTCCTAACTCTCATTATTGGAAACATGAAACATGAAATTGAACCTACTTTTCTATTTGTGGCTTTCCTTTCTTCTTGTTTACTGAAGACAAGCTGCGTTTTTCAGCAGAGAGCTAGTAGAAACAAAAACAAACAGACCTCAGCTACACCAAACATTGCTACAGGCGTCCTTATTCTACTATCAAACACTAAAAACACTATTCACCACCACAGACTAACACATTTTCGTTTCCTTCTGAAATTACCTACAGAAGCACTGAAACCTACACAGCCTATGACAAACACTCAACAGTGATCTGAGAAAACCGTCCTTCTGCAACAGACCTGATTCCCTCCATTGCACTTGGACTTGCTAATGGGTGCTTCCACACGTGAACCTGCCCTGTCTTAGGTTCCTGTTCTGAGTACAGCATTGAGTACAGTATGGTGAAATCTCACAGACACCCCTTGCCTAGCACAGCTACGCCATAGTCACTACTTACCCGAGAGCAGCTAAGCACATGAATACAAAACACGTAAATTATGACACTACACTGTTACAATGCACTTTATAGTAGTAATGACTGTTGTTAACTTGCACCAGGCCCACTCGTAAAGTTTATGCATAGGAAGATACAGGGTTTCCGGGGACTCTGCTGAGCACTGGGTGCTACCTCCATGGACTAGGAAGACGACTGTCCAAAACAGGCTGTGGCCAAGGGATTGGTATTGGCTATGGGTCTTTGGCTATGGGTCTTCATGTGAATTCAGGTCAGGAAAACTGACATTTGCCACACGAGAGAGGCCATAGACATTGGAATAGTGGGAAAGAAAAATCAGATGGCAGTATCAAGGAGACCATTAATTATGACAGTGACAATTTACAATTTCTCAAAATATGCTTTTGTCCATTAAAAAAAAAAAATGTGGATCTGTGTATTGGTCAGAAACAGAATATAGCGCACATATCAATCTTCCAGGAAGAATATATTGGCAACACGGTGGTGGTATATTATAGTAAATGCACCACCAGCATTCTCCTCTCCTCACAGCTGTTCATAAGAAAGCAAGCATTCATTTATTACATGCAAGAAAGTGGTGAACCTGCTTGAACACAAGGGAAGGTTAGCTTGAAAATTCCTACCTTCATGTCAAGACAGTGGAGAACCCTTCTGAGACCAAAAGAATAATAGTAAACTGAAACAGTTTAATGGACCCCTAGAACTAAGGGCTTTACCTTACGCAATTGCATTAGTCTTACACAACCACACCTTTCAGATCCCAGAGGAAGCACATATAAGGTTAAAGCCTCACACTGAAATGTTCCTTCACGTCTTACCAGATAAAGCACCCGACAGAACGCTTACAGCGCTCATTTCTTAGGAAATACAGAGTGGCCACACTTTAACCAAATGGTGCCATCGCCAACCTGACACATACTTGGTCAACTGAGGTCACACAGTGCTCTGGGTGCTGGATGGTGGCACAGCCTTGGTTCCTCCAATCCACAATTCCATTCTGTTCTGCATACTGCATGGTAAGCCCATCCAACGGAGAACAGCTTGTACCAACACTGCTAGTGAAAGGAAAGCATAAGACAGTGTCAAGTGTGTCCCACAACATCACCTGTTCCACCCTCGCAATGAAGAAGCTGTAGGATCCCTTTCTCTAACCCCTGAGCTTCTGTTCTTGGAGGGTCTAGTGATGGGCATATCGACATGGAAACAAGGGTGTTCTAAGAAGTGAGTATCTAACTTATCATCAAGTGTCCATTCAGTGTCTGTGTGACTGAGGTGCCCCTGTTCCACTGTCAGTCACCTCAGAGACACTGCACAGCCTGGATGAGGTAAGAACTGCAGAGTGAGGAACTGTATCAACAGGCATGAAGGACCAATACAGAGCGACTGGGAACCCTCCAAATACAGACCACAGCACGGGCCAAAGCACAGAGACAATGAAGTTTCTGGGGTCACACTGTGGGTTAAAAATATGTACTGCATAAGTCTTCACTAACCTTGAAAGGACAATACTCAACTTTATATGGAAAAACAAAAGACCCAGGATAGCCAAAACGCCAAAACAACCCTGTACAATAAAGGAACTTCAGGAGGCTTTACCATACCGGACTTCAAGCTCTACTATAGCTTGAAAACCTGAAAACAGCTTGGTATTGGCACAAAAATAGACAGACCAATGGAATCAAATGGAAGACCCCGACTTTAACCCACACACTTATGAACACCTGATTTGTGACAAAGAAACTAAAGCTATACAATGAGAAAAAGAAAGCATCTCCAACAATTGGTGCTGGCACAACTGGATGATGGTGTGTAGAAGACTGCAGATAGACCCATGTCTATCGCCATGCACAAAACTCACGTCCAAATGGATCAAAGACCTCAACATAAATCCAGCCACACTGAACCTCTTAGAAGAGAAAGTGGGAGATACCCTTAAACAATTTGGTACAGGAGATCACTTCCTGAACATATCACTAGTAGCACAGACACTGAGATTGACAATAAATGGGACCTCCTCAAACTGAGAAGCTTCTGTAGGCAAAAGACACAGTTGACAAGACCAAACGGCAGCCCACAGACTGAGAAAAGATCTTCAACAATCCCACATCTGACAGAGGGTTGATTTCCAAAATATACAAAGAACTCAAGAAACTAGTCACCAAAACACCAAATAATCCAACTAAAAAGTGGGGTACAGAACTAAACAGAGAATTCTCAATAGAGGAATCTAAAATGGCTGAGAGACACTTAAGAAAGTGCTCAACATCCTTAGCCATCAAAACAACTCTGAGATACCATCTTACTCCTGTCAGAAAGGCTAGGAAACAAGGAGGACCCTAGAGAGACATACATGGTCTCCAAGATCTCCTGAGCAAATTGGGAGCATGGGGGAGGGGAGAGAGAGTTAGGAGAAAGAGAAGAGGAGATGGGGAGGGAAGAGGAGGACATAAGGGAGCAGGAAGATTGAGTCAGGGGAAGAATAGAGGAGAGCAAGAAAAGAGATACCATCATAAAGGGAACCATTACAGATTTAAAGAGAAACCTGGCACTAGGGAAATGTCCAGAGATCCACAAGGATGACCCCAACTAACAATCTAAGCAGTAGGGGAGAGGCTACCTTAAATGTCCTTCCCCTATAATGAGATTGATGACTACCTCATATGCCATCCTAGAGCCTTCATCCAGTAGCTGATGGAAGCAGAAGCAGACACACTGAGCCACACTCCTGGAATCCAGTTGCAGAGAGGGAGGAGTGATGAGCAAAGGGGTCAAGACCATGCTGACACTTGAGTGAGGGGAGCAGTACTATTGCCTGTGAGCCAGAAACCACAATGACTTTGTGTAAGGTGGCCGACGGGGTTCTTACACACAGGTGAAAGCTGGATGGCCAGCAGCAGACAGCCAAGTACACACTCAAAGGCTAACTGAAAACAACTGCCAACCTACAATCACACAGCAAGTAAAAAGGCTCTGAAAACGAAGGCAACTGTTTCGTTGACCCCTTTGTGGATGAAGATGGAGATGGAGGAGGAGGAGGAGGAGGAAGAGGAGGAGGAGGAGGAGGAGGAGGAGGAGTGGGGGGAGGTAGGGGAGGAACAGGAGGAGAGGAGGGAGGCGAAACTGTGACCCATTTGTAAAATGAATGCAAAAAACCACCCTAGGTGGATGCTTAGGGGCACGAGGAACACTGGAAAAGGGCAGCACAAAATTTAAAGCCAAGAAGAGAACGAAAATGCATGATTATGATTTATAACTCAGGGAAGAAAATAGACGTTAGCTCCAAGATCCTCAGGTGATTTGAGAAACACTGCAAGCACAGATTTAATATTTGGAGTAACCACCAGAATAACAAGACAGAGCTGCCACAAGAGGGGGTCTTCCTCCAAAAGGCAGCAAGGAAGGAGACAAAACAACATCAGACCACTAAAAACAAAGTCACAGGCAGCGATAAATACACGAGAAGCTTAACTAAATGGCAGTGGCTCCAAGGAGCACAAGGGCGTTTGCTGCAGAAGTCAGATGCCCACCTCACAGCCGGACTCTTCCCTGCATGTCTCTGGTGGATTATGCTGTGCTGTAACACATCTAGGGCAGAAGAAAACACAGTTAATTCAGGACACTACATGCTGTACAGACTGAACCAGCTCAAACCTGATGGTCCCTGCCCAGGACTGCGTCCCAGTTCCCAGCACAAGGGGAGTTTGTGCTATCTCTGTGACACAGGGCAGTCTGACCTGAGCCCAATGCCTGCCTCACCCTCCTGGGTGCTAGACCAGTGGGCACCACCACATCCAGTGTCTCGGAAGATTCCTTACCACACCTCCTGTTACCTAACACAATACCAAACTACCTCAAGGTGCATACCAATCTTGCTCAACATTATGCAAATTTAATGAGTGTGTTATTTCAAACTGAATTTACTTCAGGTAAAACTCTGTATTTCCCTTTAAAAAATGATGTCCATATTTTTAAGTCTCTTGGAAACACATGCCCATCCATGTACCAGACCACATTCTAGTTGCTTTAAAAAAAAAAAAAAAAAAAAATCAATGTATGAGGTAAGGCTAAGTAAGGGCCTCTCTTCACTCCACTCCTCCCCTCTACAGAGGTCTAACTACTATCTAACCTGCTGAAGCACTCCATGGAAAATTCCATTTTAACTACTTGTATGTGTGTGTACATTCATAAACTCAAGACGGGGCTGTGGAGGGTTGAACATGCGGCAAGCACCTTTCTAACTCCTGCCCAGCAGACAATCACTATTCAGCTGAAACACTCTCTGGCACTTGTGGTACACACCACGCTGCAGCCAGCTCACAGGCAAGTAGGCAAGTGTCACAGATGCACAGTCAGCAGGCAGCAGCCACTGTCTCCAGCGCCACTGCATTGTGCCAAACTGTGCAAACATGTTGGCAATTTACATCTCATCCATAATGCCGGCACTCTCACTGCCACAGCATGTAGGGACAGGCTTGAAGAATGCGCACTCGTGTCACCATCCTTTCCTTCACTTCTCAATTTCCTGCGGAGGCTGGGTGCTCACGGGCTTGGGGGCTTCGTCATCCATAAAATTCCTAGGGCAACCTTTTCACTGATTTCTGGAGGCGGATCCTTCTACTGTGAGCGATCAGTCTTCTTCCTGCCAGCACCCTGCTAGTATCTCACCTGTGGACTGTCTTCTACAAGTACCTGGGCTCCTTGCTCATACATCAGGTTCGTGCTCAGATTACTCAAAAGTACAGCACAATCCGCCTCAAACAAAACCATTCCCTGGGTTTATACATAAAACTTTAAACTTTATTTTGCCAACAGCTGTATCCCTTGAGTTTTGTGCATGCCACATGATGGGGTCTGGTTCACACAAACTTCATACAGAAAGACAACTGTGCCGCCACCATGGAGTGGGCAACCTCGTCTTTGCCCTCTGACGTATCTATCCCAGTGCCCCTGTCTGTAACTGGGCTCTCCTTACTGTTCTGACTGTGTCAGTGTATGCAGACTTAGTCTAGTGAGTCTACAATTACCTTCTTCTTGACTTGAAGCTTCTGAGCTGTCTTCTTTTAAGTGTTCTAATATCTTAGAAGTCTTCAGAGAGGACTGTAAGTTATCTGCAGGAAATAATTCAATACTACTAACTCTGGGAAAATTATAATGATGAGATAAAGAAAATAAATATAATGATTATCCCTCTGCCCCAACAAGAGGAGAGTGAAGGGTTACTGGTTAAGGAACCTTCTCCAAGGTAGGACCTCAAGAATGCACAGGAGTATCTGACTGCAGTCTGGCACGAGCTGCTCCCTTAGGCATCAGTTGGCTGAGCGAGCGACTCATGCACACCTCTCAGCCCCAGGATGCTTGCTCACGACCACAGGGACAGTGTGCTTCTGCTGTCTGCTGTCTAAACTTCCAGTGTGTTTTACAGTTACTCTTTAAACCCTGTAACTGCCCTGGGCAATACTGAACTGCTATAAAACCCCAAATGTCTTTTGTTATGGAGCAATGACAAGTGGGTCAGCGCTGACCCACAGGACCCATCGTGACAGCAGTGTATCCCGGACAAAGAAGCCTTGAGCCACACTTAAGAGTTTTACTGTTATCTATCGGTGTATGAGACACCGTCCTCTGTCCCAGGGTAACAAAAGGTAGAGTGTGCAAATGAACCCTGACAACACTATGATATTCTTCAGCAAAACAACTCACACAAGTATAGACTGCTGACAAGTTTCCTCACACTCCAAGATGTGTACATTCAACAGTAGTTTACATGTTCAATCTTCAGATAAAATCTGCCAGGCTCCTTAGCATTGCTCATGAATTTAAACCTTGCCAAGCCCTCCAGAGACTGCCTTATGTATATACATACTTCCCAAGTGCATGGCTTTCCTGGGCGGGGTGATAATTTGTGCTACAACCTTAACTTTGTTCCAATGCCTTTTTAGAATGAACCAGGTGCTGCTGGTACATACTACTAAAAAACAAAAACCTAACACTTTTGACTTGGGGAGAAGGGTTGACTGTTGAGTCTACAGAGCTCTAGAATATAATGGCTTGAAAAAGCACTGGCATTATTCAGACAGAAATCTAGTCATGGAGACACACTGTTGTCCATCTTATTCCAGTCAACTAGTCACAGAACTAAACTTCTGATCCCAACGGCTAGCGAGGTTCTAAACATTTAAGGCTTGCACATGCCCACCACATGTGACACTCCAGCAGTCAGCGAAACTTGGAATGCTTGAATAGTTAATCCTACTTCTCATCTCCCTTTTTCATATCTCAAACTGAGGAGGCATGTATTTTCTTTCTCCTTTAGGTATATAAAAATGACATTTGAAAACAAGAGGAAAGATTTAAAGAAACAATGTTCCTCAAAATATTGGCTGTGCTTAAAGTGAAAATATCTATGGAACGTATCAGCATTATGGGCAACGTATCTGATTAAAGGCAGGCTAAGGAGAATTGGTAGGAAAATGAACACAAGACAGGACTGATGAACACGTAAACAGGAAAGCACAGAGAAACACAGAGAAGCAAGACTTCCTAGAGAAACTTCCTGGAGGTGATGTTTCAGTCTACAGGGAACAGCCATGACAGCGATGGCCAGAGACACCAGAACATAAGCCACAGGCACAGGGAAGAGATGAGCCACAGCCTAAGGGCCAAGGGAGCTGAAGGACTTTCATGAACACCTGGTTTCTCAGCAACTTTTAAGGTTTTTATCAGAGAATTAACAAATGTATCCCCAGAATAGTCCCGAGATGAGGGACACAGCAGTTTTGTTAAGTAGCTGTCCACGGTCGAAAGGCTAAGGGACTGTAAAAGTCAGCACTACAGGAAGGGACAGGCGCGCCCTGCCCAGAGCAGCCAACAGCTAAGTGAGCTTGGTTCTGTGGCGCCCGCTGTGCCACTGTCTTCAAAGGTGCAGCGCATAAAGGTCACTAGAGAGGCCAAAGCCTTCTTAACTGCATGTTTCTGTCCCATAACTTTTAACTAAACTTCTTCAAGTTTGAACAACAAGATGGCACGGTAAGACACGAAAAGCAGGCAACCAACGAACCCTATAAAAAACCAAAACACAAAACAGAACAAAATCACGTCCCAGATTCCCAAGGACAACCGGGGCACTTACTGACAGTGTGCTGAGACTCCGAGGACAGCGACCGGAAGAAGCTGCGAACTTTCTGACTCTGAAGAAAAGCTTGGGATGAGGTTGAAAATAGCTGCCTGCGCGAGAGAAGAGCTGTATGAACCGCAGTGTGCACGTCAGTCTGTCCGTCCGTCTCCTTTCAGAGTCAAGTCAATGTGAGTGACTGCTGTACTCGAGCTGGGGGCGGGGGGGGAGGGAGGGGCCAGGGCGGGGAGGGGGCGCATGTCAGGGGGCAGGGACCAGAGGTAAGGTAAGCCAAACCTTCCCCAAAAGAAAGCATTATTTTCTGGTGTACTTACAGTGGAGCAAAGAAACTTTTTTAACGAAACCCATTTGCAAGAATCTACTAAACAGATCTATTTTTTACGGGGCAGTTTCAACGCCCCCCCCACAAAAGTTTTTCAGCTGTTTGCTTAGAGGCGCCTCTCCTCGTGCATGCTACTATGTATAATCTGGCTGTTCTATCGAGGGACCTCTCATGTTGAGAGTCTTTGAAGCTTGAGATGTTAGGGGTTCTGGAAAGCAGGGGCACAGTGACAGGTTACCACCACGCACTCGGAAGGTTTAGTCTGCACCGCACCATGACTCTAACTCACCTTCGAAGACCAAAGGGTCCTGCAGGACTGCTGGGAACTGACCTGCAGCCCTCACACACTTACAAGAACCTGCCAACCTAGCTGTCCCCAGCCCCTTTACCCACTTTTCCTAATTCTTATTTGGAGACAGGGTCTCAGTCAGAGTCACAACTGCCCGTGCTAGCCTGGGTGACTGTAGGTCCATGTCGCTAGGCCTAAGCCCCCTTGCTTTTGTTTTATTTAGATTCTGGTTTGAAGTTAATTTTGAAAATAATATTCTAAGTTACCATTTTGGAGACGGGGGTCTCATGTTGCCTGTGCTTATCCTAACTCCTAAGCTCAAGTAATCTTCCTGTCTCAGGGTCCCAGTGCTGAGGACTTAGGTCATACCATCCACATCCAGCTTATATAGTAACTATGAGTAAGAAACAGCGTAACACTCCAAATGTCCTCTTCCTACATGGCTACTGAGCTATCCCTGACAGTTAACCAGCAATCTGGAAATTATCTTCCCATCTTAAAAGAGACAGATGACACAAAAACAAAGACCGACACACCTAGCATCGGAAATTTCATCTTAAGCACCATGACTAAGTAAGACAAGACAAACTGCCATTGTTAATTCATATTGCATTGAAAGAGCTAAGAAAGTCACAAAAATCTATACCAATAAATAGATAAAAAAAACATGATTTCATAAAATAAACCAACCTTATAGGAAGACAGAAAGACAGCAAACTTAAGCCACAAGACAACTACCCATCTATTAAGCCGGCCAGTTCTTAAGAGTGGGCTCACAGGAGAAAGCCAATTTCAAGCAATCTCTCCTTAGCAATTAATCATAAATCTGGGGACGTTTAAGGTACAGACACTGGGTTACGAAGCAGATGGGACAGACTTTACAGCCACTCCAAATGGTTCAAAGGTGTTGGTGCCACCATAATCTCAACACTTGAGAAGCAGGAGGGGCAATGGTAGGGAAGGTCTGATACTGCACTGGTCTATTCTGTAAGTTTCAGGCCAGCCAGGACTATAATGTGTGACTGTCACAAAACAAACAAAAATATTTTAAAGGACTAAATGTTGAGAGTTAACTAAACTGCAGATTGTAATTATAGGCAAAGAAAAAAAACTTAAAATGTCAACAAAAATTATCTGGGCAAGGGGGATCTTCTTCCTTTTCTGACTTTCTTCATGGTCTTTACTGAGCAGCTGACAGATTTATCATGAGACCACAAGGCCCAAAGATGGCCTCTGTACACTGAGCACTATGCACTGAGACACAGCAAATGAAGCTGATGAAGCTGCAGCTCTCTCCACGGAGAAGCACAACAGTGGAGATTCTGTCCACTACTAGCTAGTACAGATGGCGTGGTTAGCGTCAAAGCATATGCCGCAGCGGACACAGACAGAGACTCTTAAGGGTCATAGTCTGTCTGCTACAACCATACACCAGAGGCTGTCATCTGGCTGTTATATGCTCATTCCCTAGGCTCATGCTGCTAGATACACCCTAGCCCTCTGGTTAGCCGGATGTAGTTCTCAGAGTCCTCCGTCAGCTGCAGTGGCTCTCTGTGGGCCATTAGCACCTCCCGAGCTTGCTGGAATCAGAGTCCTCTGCCATCCCACTACCTCAGGGCTCCAGAAAGTACACAAGCCCTCTGATGTCTGAGCACACAGGCTCTCAAGAATTCAATGATTGGTACCTTTATCCTGCTATTCCAGAATGCTCTCTGCTCCCCTCCTAACCTTTCCACTAAACCTCTCCACTGTGTCATCGGAGACTTCACAAACTAGGTACAGAGCTTGTGTGTCCTTATTCTTACTAACCTCAAGGCTGCAGCTTTCTTAAGATGCACTCATGCGCCCGTAAAGCCTTTGCATTGCCATTCAGCCCCTCTTCCTCCCATTTACCCAGTTTAGACCCACTAAGTCACCTACCGCCATTTACATCCACCTTCCACGTTCTCTCCCACCCTAATTCATGTATCATTTGCTAAAGATTCTGGGACCCATCTCATCCCACTCACTTTTCTCCCTGTCACACTTTGCCTATCTCTATTGGGGAGCAATGCCCCCCCCCCAGCCACACTGACTCTAAGAACACTCTGGGGCCCAGCTGCCCTTAGGAAGGCAAACCAGAGGGGCCCACTTAAGCCTGACCCTGAGCCACATGGTCATGCATTTACTTAGTCTTTTAATAACTAAGTTTCCAGTCAAACAGCAATGGCTTCCTTGGCATCTTGGAGGGGCTGATAACTGCCACGACCAGGCTCTAACCCTGGCGTGTAAGCAACTGCCAGGGCTCCATAGAATGTATCGGACATCCCATGCCTATCCCCATGTGATTCCTGTGCTTTACGACCTGGAACACGCCTATGATTCTCAGCACTGTATGTTCTACATGACCAGACTCACTCCACTCTTGCCAATCCAGCTTAAATCTGTGTAGTGAGGGATCCACCCTGCCTGTACCTGTTGCACTGACTGGGCGGCCCATTGGGGCTCCAGGACAGGTGCGGGTGGGGTGGATATCTCACTACAAATCTGAATGCTCACTTTTCCAAAACTGGGCTACTTTCCTGAAACCCCTTGCCTTATCCCAGTGTTCTACCAAGGAAAGCCTCCATTAGGACAAATGCAGCCATCCACTTTATTCGGAGACCACAGGGAAACTGATGTCATTATAAACGTACCGACTTGACCTCCAGGTAGACTCAGCCCCTGTGCCACTTCTCAGTATCTTTCATTCATTTCTTCTCTTAGCTTGCGCACACAATAGATTTGTTTTAAAGACGGTCTAACTATGGAGCTCTGGCTGGCCTCCAATTCTCTAAGCAGAGAGGCTGGCCTCCAACTCAGAGATCCATGACAACAAGTTCTAGAATGAAAGTGTGGGCCCACCACACCCTGCCTGCTGGGTTATAACTCCTCTTTCCTCTCTAGCACTCGATCCTTCAACCTCTCCCTTCCTACAAAACCCTAGCGAGTGATAACCTAAGACGCCCTTCAAATCCTCACCACAAAGCAGGTTAACTCATTTATGCCCACACTCTTCCATTTGTTGGGGAAGGAGAATCCTGTATCACCCATTACCGTGTTGGCCCCCCACCCCCGAGGCATGGCTCTGGGAGTGAACACAGGCAGGATTTAGATACAAAAGAGACCATATTTAACCTTCATCTGAGCAACACATACATTTCCAATGGTGCAACAGCACCACGCGGGTGCCAGGAGGGCAAAGGTCAGTGAGCATGTGCTGAGGAAGGTCTCTATTCCACTCCCTAGACTGCTCAGTCTCTCCCAAGCCTAGCTACCAGACAAGGAAAAACAGCAAACAACAAAAACCTGAGGTCTAACTCACGATACTCTGAGGTTAAAAGAGCCAACAGGGACAAACAGGATTGCTACCTTCTGCTGTGAGCACAGGCCTATGCAGAGGACGGGGCTCTGGTCTCCCCCCGCAGCTTGTCCTAAGCATCTGTGGCTATTACCTGAGGATGGGCTCCAGGTCAGGGTGTCGCCGCTCTTCCTTTTTTAAAGATCCCTGATTCAGGGCTCTTAAGATGGCCTTGTCAAAGGTCTCAGAAGACAATTCCTTTGGAAGCTACAAGAGAAAAACACAATATCCAATGATGAGAAATGTCTTCTCATTAGCCATCCCCAAGCATCTTTCCAGGGACCAGGCTGAAGGGGCACAGGCCTGCCCTCCAGGAAGCAGATCTCCTGGGGCTTGCCTAGTGTACGGGAACCCAAGTGTTCACCACACCGCCGGTGTACGGTATGGGAGCCTCACACCCCAGGCCCTCTCCCCTTCCAGCTGCCATCCATACAGAGCTCAAGATAAACTGAGCATTCCCACAGTACAGCAGGCACTTATCCGGAACACTACCCTGAAAAGGGTTATCTCTGCCTCTATAGTTATCACAACGTTGGACAATTAAATGCTATATTCCAAATAAAGAACAAACGTATGAAAGCTGGGTCAAATTCTTGCAATTTTATTTTCACCAAAAACACCCATCAGAGCTGGTGACGGCTCATCAGGTGGGACTATCTGCTGCTCAAGGCCTGACTTCAGTCCTCAGAACCAGGTAAAGTGGACGGGAGAGGCGGCTCTTCGAAGCTGTCCTCTGACCTCTGCATGTACCAGGCACTGCACGGTTCATAAGTATAAAAACACAAACACACTCCTCTCCAGTGTTCCTCGACAGGCGGCTGTGTCCTATGAGCAATGTGCTAGAATCTCTGAGAAAGTATCATCTGGCCAAGGCAAAATTTTAATGAAACCAAATTCTTATCACATTATTTAACTTAATTAAAAATATCCCTAGAAAATAGGTTCCAAAACTAACTCTAAGTTTTTCAAGAATTCAGTTTTGACTTCTGTGATTAACTTCTGAATCAAGAGTAACTGTAAGAGCCACAGGCATAAAAGTCCACGACTGAGGTTGGGCACAGAGACGAAGGCATGGTATGTCTGGACCATGTCTGCTCATCAATCTGGGGAAATCACAAAACCAATGGCATCCACAATGGAAATCATGTCCTCCAACTACCAGCCTGAAGAAACAAATTCTGAATCAACACATTTTCCAAATAAACACTAGTAATTTCAAAAGTGATACTTTGACATTAAGCATACTAATACAGATTTTTGACAGGCATTTATTACTAATCTTAAATAAATTTTAAAAAATTCTTTATTTAATACACCTGTATGTATGTATGTATGCATGCATGCATGTACACATGTATGTATGTATGTATGCAAGTGCATATACCTGTGGAGGAAGCCAGAAGGTGACACCAAGTGTCTTTCACTATCGCTTCCCGCCTCATCTTTTGAGACAGGGTCTTTCTCACTGAACCCAGAGTGATTAGCTAGACTGGCTGGCCAGTGATCTCAGGGGACCCACCTGTCCCTCAACACAACAACAGTAGGGCCACAGACATGGTTAACTAAACTCAGCTTTTACATGGGTGTTCTTGCTTACGTGACAAACACATTGACAAGTAAGCGATTTCCCCGGTACACTGACAAAGAACTCTATTCCAATTTCTAAGCCACTGACAGTTGCTTTGCACAGCTGAGGGCTCCACCATGCAGAGTGCCCCCAAGTTAGCGGGCAATGCTTGCATTACTGCATTGAGTGTGGACATGCAGTCTTCAGTATGTAAGCTACTTTATTTTAATGTTTTTGTCTTTTGTTCCCAGGGCCCACTCAGTTGGAAGGGAAGTTTACTTGCTAAAAATAAAGCTTTGAAGTATGCCATTTGTATTCTATATTGGATTTTTTTTCTCCTCTTTGCATCTTAGTTGTAACACACCTAGTAGTTCTGCATTGGTCTCTGCACAATCTCAGAATGATGAAAGGCTTTGGATCTAGATACAAAATGCCAAAGCCTAATGTGCAGTTGTTTATCTTTAATTTTTCTTGTTAACAAAGTTTGCAAGAATAAATTGTTGATTTACATTAGGGGATTACAGCCTACACCTCAAGGAATCCCCTGAACGTTTCCCGGAGCACACACGGGAGAAGTGTCCTTACTTCCAACCATCGTAATCCCGTGTTGTGTGGCGTTGGAGCTAGCCTGGATGACAACTTTCCTCGACACCATCACTGACGTCACTAATGGGTTATATTTATATTTGTCAGCGTCTTTTTGAGTGTGGTCAGCCATCCTCTCCTGTGTATTAGCAGCCTGCAAACGTTCAAAGCTTTGCTGGAACTAGCTCATCATGACATGTGATGAACATAACAACCTTGGTTGATCAGTCTTATTTCCATATAAATGAAAGCCTGTGCCTCTTCCCTTACACTCCATGAAGTAGGGCACCATGAGGCAGGCCCTCATTGAAGTCCTTTATTCTGAAAAGGGGCCACTTAAACTGCTATAAGTGCCACACGTGTCTTTCCTGCCGACCCCTGCTGCCACGCTTCAATAGGCCGCAACTGTGATGTCAAGACAGTGAACTGAGAGCCAGGTTGCCACCTGTCGACATCTGGAGGAGCGAGGCTGGGCTTGAGCACCACGCCCCATAGCACTGCCAGCCCAACCACAGGGCTCTGGCGCGGTTTCTGAGCCACATGGTGCGCTCGATCCAATGACGCCTTGCCAATCCTTTTCTAAAGTAGACTCCAGATGCCCTGGAGTAATTTTCTCTTCCTGAGCAGACAGGACTGCGTCTGCTTTGATGAGCGGCCTCAATCTGGACACTGCTATGCAGCTGTGAGAAATACAGCTAGCAGTGTGCACGGTACACGTGCACCAGCAGTGCTCTGCCCTGGTGTTAAGACACCGAGGGTCTGAAGTATTCTCTTTAATAAAGATGCACTTTGTCCTCGAGGAAGGTCACATATCCACAGCTGCTCCTGTAGCCACTTATAAGACCTCCCTACAACGTGCCTCTCTCTCTCACAAGGAGTCAGCAAGCATCCAAACTCCTCCTCTGTTCTCAGAATCTGTGGCTACAACAGCAAGAGGAAATGAAAACGCACAGAGCTGCTGAGGTGACATGAAAACGAAACTGAAGGGGTCAGGACCGGAGGCCAGAAGCTGCTGTTCTCCCCAAGTCAGCACCCCCGCCCCGCCCCGCCCCGCCCCGCCCCGCCCCGCCCCGCCCCGCCCCGCCCCCAGGCTTCTGGAAACTATAGTGCAGCTCAGCAGAAGAAATACACCCAGTCACATCTCAGTGTCACTGCAGGCACTCAGAAAGGAGGGAGGCTTCTGCTCCGGGCTCCCACACACAACGGTAAAGATGGGAGCAGGCAACTGGAAGAATATTTGACAAAAGGTTTCTAGAAACAAAAGTGAGGATTATCTCAGTTAAGAGTGGTGTTCACACATTTAAGAACTGCACTTTAGTCCAATGCTGGCTAAGCAGAGGGATTAATTACCACCACCCTGAAAGATGAGTTAGACATTCGGGGTTTTGCTGTTGGGATGTCACAGAAGAAATGTAATCCATGCAGAAGCTTAGGGAGACAGAAGAAAGGAGACCGCTACAAGACAGGCCAGGGCCCGGCAGAGGGGTCTGGGCTGCTCCCCGAACTGTGGAAGACAGACAAATAGGTGGCAGCCTCACACACAAGTTGGCGTCGAGTAGCCGGGCTCTGTAACCCATGGAGCTCACTCCAGTACCGGAGCTGTGCCTGCTGAAGAAGAAACCGGAACAAGCAGGGAACAAAAGCACCCTGCGGCTGCCAAACCCAGCTTGGGCTGCTCATAACTGTGTTTAACTTACATTAAACCTCGATGGATGTACCCTATCAAGACACAAGAGAGCCAGTGAAAAGCGAAGAGGCTCACAGATGCATGCTCACTCATCAGAAGTCGGCCAGAGGCCACTTTCCCTGCTGCAAGGCTGCCTGGCCCTCAGCACCGGGCAGGGTCACAGCCACGCATTTCCCTGGCACCTTTCTGATTGTCCCTTCCCGCAGAAACAGGCCGGCGCTCAGAATTCTTTCCCTCCAAGCTGTGTAAGACTGATAGGTTGTGAGAGGGCAAAGGCCCTGATGACTATGATTGAAGCCCACCTACCTTTACATACAGGCACAAGTTCTCAGCCCGTAACTGGGAGAACCCAGAAACCTATGTAAAACTAAGTACTACTGTCAAAACAAAACCGAAAACCAAACACCGATGAAATGACTTCTAAGGGTATTCGGCTGTACTCCCCCTAGATGAGTGCCTTGCATAGTAATCAACAGAGAAACTTCCTCCTGAAGCAGATGGAGAACCAGTACCCACAGTCAGACATTACACACAGCTCGAAATGGGATGCCCCCATCTAATCCCTCTCTCAGAGCTCAGGGAAACCTCACAGAAGACACGTGTAGTGACGAGCACAACGTGTGAAACCCAGCAAAATCCTCAAGTGTCAGTTCAGTGAAGACACTATCATACAAAACCTGATAACCGACATTTCCCGTTTCTGAATTCTTCAGCTCTAGCTTCCTGTTAACAATAAACTGTAAAATATTTGCTTACTGACCAATAGTAATTTAATGATCACATAGACCAGTTCTCCCTTTTACTATTTCTTTCGTTTTTCCACTAAATCAAACCAGAAAACTTTATTCAAAGAAACAGGTAAGGCTGTGCACAAAGCAAGCCTGCAGGAAACGATTCCAGCCGTATCTTCTCATTGTTGTGGATGCGGTGGGGGAAGAACAGCGTCCATGAAGAAAAGGAGCAAGACTCAAGAAAAGCCCATCACGGTCGTTAGGTACCACAGGAAATAAGCCTCCAGTGGGGCAGAGCCCTAGTAACAAACATCTCTAGAGGGAGCCAAGACTGGGGACCATATATGTTGGCAACATCCAATGTAACAGTTCTACAACTCACATCTTTCAGTCTGGAGTCAACTTATGTGTGTTTTCATTTTCTTGCTGATTCCTTTCTCAATAAAGCTTTAGGAATCTTTATATCATATACAAATCTTAACAACAAAATCTGTAATTTTACCTTCAGTAGAAATTCCTGTAGTTCTTGGTGGGTTTTTGTTACTGTTGTGACAGAAAGGTCAGACCAATTTACCTGATTTAAGAAAACACACATATTGAATGGTTATTGC
>JANBXA010000367.1:26610000-26690000 GCA_030556225.1 Cricetiscus sungorus | reverse complement strand
ATAGATAAAACACTATAAGTACTTTAGGAAAGTCTTTGCCCACACAGAGGTTTAAGAAAAAAGAAAACTGTCCGTGACATAGGCCAGCACACATGAGAGGACAATCCAAGACTGCAGAGCAAGAAAACTCCAAAGCACAAGTTACAACACTGGCAGTATTGCTTCTGGGCAGAAGCCAGGACCACTAGGATTTCTCTACAAACAAGAGTCAAAAATTAAACAGTATTGGGCTACAATGCAGCTCAGTTGACAGAGTGCCTACCTGGCATGTGTGGGCCCTGAGTTCGCTCCCAAGCACCATATAGCCCAAGCCTAGTGGCACGGGCCTGTAACCCTAGCACTCGGAGGGTGGGTGGGGTGGGTGGGTGGAGGCAGAAGTATAAGGAGTTCAAGGCCAGCTTTAGTTACATAAGTCTGGGGCCACCTTGGGCTATGTGAGACCCTATCTCAACTACCAACTTCCCTCCCTCCCTCCCTCCCTCCCTCCCTCCCTCCCTCAACAACAAAACCCCAGTGTAAACAACATCCTACATTAAGTTGGCAACAAATCCGGCATACCTTCTCGCTGAGCTCTGTGAGGGGCCACAGTGAGTCCGTCTTGAGGTATTTGGGCTTGTTCTACTAAGCCAGTCTCATTACTCTGTATATAATCACCACAAGCAGAGTCGTTCTAAGAAGAGAAGATGAAGTGTTAGCCTATATCACAGTAGAAAATTTCTATGAGTCAAGTTCTATAGTATGAATACTGATTGTACTAATTACCAGTGATTAAACATTAAGGGTAGAGAGATACCAAGTGTTAGTCACAAGTTGCAGTATCAATGTTTATTTTTATTTAACAGGAATAATCTTTTCAAGTATTTACTTTCCCAGCTACTTTAACACACAAAAATCAAACTGCTAATCAGAGTTGCCAGTAGTTTCCACATGAACCACATCAAAAGGACATATAAAATGAATGGTACACTTACATTAATTTCCCAAGGTATGTGCATTTGTATTCTGTATGTTAATCGCTACATAAAGTTTATTTACTGACTGGTTTTAGTGACACGATCAGGGTTATTAACATATTAAATCTTTCTAAGAAACACTGTATGGACAGTTCACCGTCTAAGTCAAGCCACTCAGAAACTATTGGGAGCTTAACCCTGCATCTACTGGGCCCATGGCTAGTGAACCATGGGTGTGTGCCTCAAACAGTAATAAAAAGCTCTGCAAGCTCACAGCTACGCAGAATTAACGCAGTGTTACAGCCTTGTCATTTCTCTATCCTCACTTCTAGAGCCTCAACTCCCACTCCTACCAAGGTCACCTGTTTCAAGAGCCAGACATAGTAAATAACTCACCAACTTTTTCAAAGAAATTACACCAATCAAGGCCCTTAACTTCCCATGGGTCTCAGGTAAGGATGTCATCCTGCTGTCTATGCTCCAGACTGGTCTGACATTAGTGCAATTCCAGCTGACAGCGCCTTGCACGTGAATAAACTACACTAACCACTCTTACATGTGCCTTGTAGAAGCACAAGGCGCTAGGGGCTTTACAGAGAACCTTGTCATAAGGACAGCACAGATCGCCAGTGCCAACAGCTGAGACATTTGGCCTACAGTCTTTACCAACTTGCAATATTACCTGTTTTTAACCATAAACTCATATGCACCCTAACTCAGACCATACAATCTTTTCTTACAGCCAGCATTTGCCAGAGAGATTTTGCTAATTAAAAACTCAACAGCAGTGCAGTGCAGTCGAGATGGCCCAGCGGCAGAGCACCTGCTTAGCACGAGCAAGGTCCGAGGCTTCATCAGAAACAAAAGGAAGCATCTCAATCTTCAACTCAAACAGCTACTACCTAAGAGCCTTCAGTTTCGATCACTGCTTTCCCTTTTTATTCCCTACGACTTTATTGTTAATTGCGTGCCTGTGTGGATGGGAATGTGCACACGAGAACAGGGCCTGGGGAGGCCAAAGGTGAGAGAGTCAGTCCCTAGAGCTGGAATTCCAGCTGGCTCGGGTCCTCTCAGGCACAGGACATGCTCGCCACCGCTGAACCATCATCATCTCCTTGCCCTCACTCCTTTTCTTGTAGATTATTTTTCTACATTGCCGAAATGTTTAAAAACCATATACCTCCAAATATAAACAAATGAAAACTATGCGACAATAACATTTCTACAAAGAGATGCAAATCAAAACCACAATGAGATCACCTTACATCTAACAGGAGGGGAAGAGTGGTGGCAGCAAACTGTTACGGGTGTCTTAGAGTAAGCTAACAGCGCTGCGTCCACAGCATTATACTCAAACCATGGGAAAGTACTTTACTTCCCATGCATCTGAAAAGTTCAGTTTAAGAACAAAACTGTCGGCCTTGCTGCACAGAAAGCTGAAGCAGAAGGAGCTCAGGTTCAAGGCCAGCCTGAGCAACTTAGCAGCAAGACTCTACCTCAGAAGGAAGTGAAGGGGCCTGAGGCGCTTAAGCCCGTCAGTCCACGGAATACCCAAGTCTCAGTAGTTTCACCGATACTGTGAAAATCACTCACATTAAATCCAGAAACTGCTTCTAAAGCTCCCAATGAACCATGGAGAACGTAGCTGTGGAGTTTGTTAGCAGCAAATGCGAAGGCCGTTACGCCTGCCGTCTCTCTTCACATGTAACACATGACGCTCAGTGGAGGAAAGGTGCCATAATATCTGAGAAGCACTGCTTGATGTCACTGCATAAAGGGATGACAGCTACCTGCCCCGTTAAGTTCTAGATCCCTCCCTCCTTTGAGGAAGAAATAAACCAAGGAAAAGATGAGAATTTCTTACTGCTTTTCTGTTCTACTCAGTAGATATGGCACAAGAGGCAAGAGTAGTCTAATAGCTCGATCAAAGGCAATGTCTTGAGAATTAACCCACTGCATCCTATACTAGCGAATTCCAGAACAAGAAAAACACACCTTGTATCTTAATTAAGCTGCAACTATAAAATGAACACATAGCAGAACAGGCATAATATGGACTTCTGCTATGACCTCGGACTCTTTCTTCACTTATTAACTAGAAATACGGATCTCAGATGATTCAGCAAGGGGGTGGCAGAACTGGCCACTTTAAAGCTACTGAGGAGAGTATGGTATGGGGAGGTCATTTGTGGGCTACATATACTCTGCCATCGCAGTCCACACCAGGCAAGGCCAACAGCTTCGTTATATGAGCATTCTTCTCAACATGATACTTGGGCTGATACAGCAAGCTATGCAGGACTGGAGGGGGACAAGATGGCAAGGAGATTGTCACTGTCACCCTATTACCTTGGGGTACTCTGTGGGCTTACTGCTAATTTAAAAACTAAAATTGTTGCTATCATTCCATGAGGTTGGGGGGCGGGGGTGACTCAGCGTGTTAAACTGAACCATTCAGAAAGCCCCAGCACAAAAATGTTGCTATATGGCTACAAGGAAGTGGGAGGTAAGGGCAGCAGGCTTCACCCAAGAATTGGCCTTGACGTCTCCCTTTTATGACTACCTCTTCATGCTTCTGCTTCTTGGATCTAAACAGTGCCAGCTATAAAGATGACAGGTGCAGCATGAAAACACTCTACACTGAACACAGAATGACAAAGACGCAGGAAACCAACATGTGGTGAAGCCCTCTGCTGCTGTACAAGGAATGAGTGAAGTGGACCATGCCAACCCAATCCCACAGCAAGACATTTTGGGGTAAAGTGACAACAACAATCTAGGTACAGAAGTACCTAGACATGCATACATCCCCTCCCTAGCTCACATCCATGTTCCCACTTCTTTATGTTTAAAGCCTTACTCCAGGAGAGAGGAGAATGCAGAACAAGACGAACAAGTCCTAAGTAGGGAGCAAATTAAACTCAGAGCGTAACAGCCCAGGCACCACCAAGTCTTCTAGGCCCTATGGCCGAGCCACAGCTCTCTCTACCTTCAGTTTGGAAGAGTTCTTGGAACATGTAGAAACCGAAGCTTATAGATTTAAGGGGGCCTTCACCATGACACACGGGCAGTTAAGTGCACACAGTGTTGGGAAATTCTATTAGAATGGGACACTTTAGCACACATGTGAAAACAGTCACTTATTCCCAACCAAGGGAAGCAAACCAGTTTCCCTAAAGCAATAGCTTTTCTATTCATCATTGCACCACACAACTTCTCTGCAGAATGGGCTTTTTCTCAAGTAGTACTCTAAACACCACAGCCTTTGGTTCACACATAACCACACTCTCCCCTCCAGGAGCATTTAAGACAAATCAATTTTACTGCAGGAAACTATCCCAATTTAGGCTGCCTTAATAAGAAGCATAAAAATCCCATACGACCTCTCACAGAGTGCTCATTTCAGTGACCAGAGTCAGGTTTTTAACTTTCCCAGCACAAGGCTCTACCTCTAATGCATATCACAATCTGGAGCCCAAACACTGAAGGAGACTCTGCACAGTCAAGTATCCGAACATAAGACTAGTCCACACTTACGAACTCTCCTACTAGTAAAGCATCACTTCCAGGTCTGCACCCATGCATGCATCAGCACAAATAAGACCAAGATAAAAGAACCAACACCGTTCGATGCAAAGGCCTAGCAAGAAAGGTGAATTATAGAAGTTTGAAATAGTAGTAGAAATTCTAGAGGTACCCAAACTCCAGGAAAACGTGTGTTAGTGGAATTCTGAACTGAGAGACTCTCAGAAGACTGGCAGTCTAAGGACATCACAGGAAAGGTGGCAGCATGAACCCTGCTGTGAATGAAAGGCAAGGTGTGTGAACAAAGAATGAACAGCCGGGACTTTGAGTTAAGGACCTTTAAAGCCCAGGGGCCACCCGTCACTGAAAGAAATGTAGTACGGCTAAAGACGGATTTAGAAAGATGTTTCTAGTGGCAGTACCCAAAAGTGAGGCAGACAAGCTAAAACCATGGCAACTAGTGTGGGGATAATAGGAAATACCTTGCACCAAGATCCAAAAGAACGTGGCATCAGTCCTTCACGACCAACGGACAGAGAAGGAAAGAGGAACGACAAGTAAGGGTGAGAGTAATCAAACCACACGGTAACGAAGTACAAGTGCACCACTGAATGAGTCTGGATGTTTTTACTCAGTGTTTTCTTTTTACACATGTTAAGTTAGAAGACCTTCAAGGAGATACAGCACAGACTCACACAATTATTTTCATTGGTACCCAGGCAAACCCAGCCCTTTAATCTGACCTTCAAAGCCTTCTGTCGCCCAACAGTTACTGTCTCTCCAGATCTCTGTTCATCCACCACAATCTCTTGTGTTAACCATTCTTTGACTAACCCAGCATCTCATGCATTTTCCTCCCGCCACACCCATCTTCAGGACAGTTACATAAAACAAGAGGAGACTTGGCAATCTTACACTGGGCATGTGAAGCCTAGAGAGTGACCCTTTCAAATGGGGACTGAAGAGATCTATCTCTCCGTGGTTAAGAGCACCAGATGCTCTGGCAAAGGACCTGGGTTTGGTTCTCAGCATCCACAAGGCAGCTCACAACCACCCGTAACTCCAGTTCTGGGGGAAATGGTGCCTTTTCTGGCCTCCACGGGCGCCAGGCACACTTGACAGGTGAAACATACTCACAGACTAAGACCTCAGATAAACTCCACACGAATGAGCGTCAGACACCGTTAGAGCCACGTGGCGGGGAGTCAAAGGTCAGACATCCACCTGCTTCCTAGAACACACGCCCCAACAGGCGGCTTTCCTTTCCCACTGATTGCTGGCCCTGACACAGGGCAATTACCACAGGGCAGAGAACACATAGTGCTCCACCACAGAAACAGAGGCGGCAACACCAGAAACCAGTGTACTCAGAGAGGACTAGCCTCTTGCTTCTGCTCCTGGGTTTTTGAGTTTCATTTTGTTTTGCTTTGGGGGGCGGGGGGTCAATACAGTCTCAGTATAAAGCCCTGACTACCCTCAAACCCACTGTTTCAGACCCCAGATGCTGGGATTACAAGCATCAGCCACAAGGATTGGCTTTGGGGGAAACAAAGGCAGCTTAACATTTCTCAAGGGATGGAAAATATTAGACAAGCTAAAAAATTAGACAACGGCTTCAGTGTAAAAATGCTCTTGGGTTCGCACAGAACTAATGAATTATGTAACTTCACCAAACCATAAAA
Organism: Cricetiscus sungorus; assembly: GCA_030556225.1. Taxonomy (NCBI): domain Eukaryota; kingdom Metazoa; phylum Chordata; class Mammalia; order Rodentia; family Cricetidae; genus Cricetiscus; species Cricetiscus sungorus. The sequence goes on along the minus strand of JANBXA010000367.1, from coordinate 26,683,840 downwards.
TGGCTTTTCTAGTACAGGCCAGCCTGCCTAAGCCTCCTGCATTGCTAGCTCATCGGCATGCACCACTATGCTTTACTCCACACAAACTTAAATTAAAATTTCCTAGTTAAATGTGAAAACTGATGGCAATGTAAGTAGAATACAGATGCATGGGAGTTAATGATAATTTGAACTCAAAATATGTCTGTCCCTCCATTCATAGTCTCAAATTCAGTACTAAAAGAAATGACTAGCAATTCAAGTATGGGGGTTTTGAACGATTCTGTTTTTACAATGTAAGCATTAAAAAAATAGCTTTCCTTAAAAAAAAATCTCTCAAACACTATCTTTTCAACAATGTATCCTTCTTGAAAATAAAACACTACCTTTTCAACAATGTATCCTTCTTGAAAACCAATCTATTTAGAATCACAGCAATAAAGAGCACTAAACCCTGTGGGTTTTAAGTATTAAAAAAACACAAACACCTCACTTTCCTGAAAATAAAAAGTCATGACACTGTGTTAAAGAAAACTGCACTAGCCTGAGAATGTGTTCCAAATAAGTCAATTATTTTGCAACTTGCTACTTAATCCACTCACCAGAACCTCAGAAGGAAGTTACTCTCCCTGTTTTAGAGACAATATTGAAGCTCTGGTGGTTTTACCAAGCATGCTCTCCTGCTCCTCTTTCCCTGTCTGAGATCTCTACTGTACAAACCCCCATCCCTCTCCACCAAGTAAAGAAGGCAATGCAGGCGTGTGGTGGTCTTTTAGCCAGAGGAAGAGCATTTGCTTTCCTTTTATAACTCCTGCATCCCAGGAGAAAAATCACTGCATAGGAAACCATGTCATTTACTTTGGTAATTATCTGCTAACTAAAATAACCAGTACCTGATTATAAAAAGCCTCGTCCAACAGTTTTTTTATATCACAGCGGCTGCTTTTACTCCTCCATTCAGTCCAAACGTTTTACAGGGAAGACGTAGCTAGCTATCCCTGTTCCCACTCCATCTCCACATGCTGTGGGACACCTGTTGGCATTCCACCACCTACCAGGCAGACCCAGCTCAAATGCTAGTGCACACTCGTATAATAAGTTCTTCCAACATGTAAGGAAACCTCAGGCAAGCCCTACTTACTGTCCAACTGTAAGATGTGTTCTAGCAATGCCTAAAAAACAAGTACAAATGTGTATTCCTAGTGAATTTAAAAAAGGATTTCTAGCCAATATTTCATATTTCTGAAGCAACAGGAGGAGGATCTTCAGTTTGGCAGGCCTGGGTTACAGGGTCAAAGTCTATCTCAGAAGTAACAAAATGCTATTCTTTTTACTGCCATCTCTTACAAATGTATCTTTGTGCCTAATACAGCAACAGAACCCTGGCATTCAAACTACCAGGTAGCTGCTCTCTCTGTGGGCTCTGATTGGCACAAACACATTCACTCTCTTGGAGAAGTAGAATTTATGCTAAATCATTGTCAACAGTTCTTTCGCAGGTTCCAAAACAACTCATATATAATCTGTATCTCAAAATGAGTAGAAATATTTGGACAAAGGCATTACAGCTAACTTATATACTTATAGAAAAAGGAACAATTCACAAGTTTTTCCCCCCACTGAATTTAGTGATTTTAGTAAGTAAAGGACTCACGGCCACTTAATTTTGATGAGTTCAAGTATGGCTTATGAGTTCAAGTGATGCCTAGACACAGATCTAGTGTCTTAGTATTTACATTTTACTCTTTTATTCAAATATTAGTACTATTTGTCAGGTCAAACAACCAAGCTTCGGGCACCAAGAACAACCAAAAAAAGCTAAGCCCACAACCCCAGCCACTACAGACCCCCATGATAACCAGTACAGTTTGTTTCTTATACCTCTGCATTGCTAGTTAAGGAATATAGCTCTAAAAGTGGGCAGTGCATGGTCATGAAGGGCATTTTCAGTGCCTATAATCACTCCAGCACAAGAGGCACATCTTTTTAATGAACTAGTAATCAAGCTACATGGGTTTTTGTTCCTAAGTGTTTATGGTTTACCTTCCTAATCTGATAGGAAGAGACGTGTGTTTAACATCAGGTGTTTTCAAGCTATTTCCACTTCCTAGAACTCAAACAAGAACTACACAAGGACACTGTTAATGAGTATTCTTACTACTGTTCCTTGGCCTACTTGTGGAATCGTATACGAGCTAATGGCAGTCCACTGCAGCTGGGAATAAAGTGAGATTTATGTGCAAGTCTCCTAAAAAGAAGAGCCAATACTCAAGTTTTAATATAATGTAATACTACAGAATTATCCAAAAGCTACAATGGACTTCAGGAATAAAATCACTCTTGTACTTGTTTCTCTGATGTGGACTAATAAGCATACCCTAGGGATAGCTTGTGGACTTAGTCACCTTCAGGCACAGAATATAAACCTGGCATTAATGATCTACCATAAATGTCATTAGTTAAAAAAAAAAAAAATCAAATCCGCTCTAATAGTTACTAGATACAATCCTAAAACTAGGTACATTATTGTAGACCAGTATTTTAGCGAAAAAAAAAATCAAGAGTTCTTTTTTTTTTCCTTCATCCATTGAGGAGGTCAGGTCAATAAGCTTCCCTTGGTCACAAACACTGATACGAGACAAATACGTTTCCTAAGCAATGGGAAGCTGCATACCTGTAACCGAAGTCACTTTCGATGCAGCCCCGCGAACTTCCCTCCCCTCGCCCAGGTTCCCAGGTCTCAGCCCTCACCGTCCTCGGGCCCACGTGGTTCTCCACCGCCAGCACCAGCCCTTGGCCGAGGCTCCGGGCCAGGGCGGGGCGGGGCGGGGCGGGGCGTGGCCGCGCGGGTCACGTGGGCCGCGGGCCGCCATCTTGCCGGGCGGAGGAGGGGCAGCCCCGCCTGGCCGCTGGGTGGGCCGCGGCCGCGCGCGACCCCAGCGCCCTCGGGCGGACCCCGCGCCTCCACGGCGGCCGGCACGCGCTCCGGCCCGCTCCCCGCCGCATCCCACCCGCCCCTGCCTTGCGAGCGCTCAGGTCATCCAGGGCCGAGCAACAGCTGGGCTGGACCGCGGGAATCCGCTCTTAGAGCAGCCCACCTGCACCAGCAGCCTCAAAAACGGCAGCCCGAGAGCATCAAGAGGCGCTGGAATGTCAGCTGGAGGACCCGCAGGCCACACAGTCAGTCACTCCCCACCTCCAAAAGGTGGGACCTCAGCAGTGTCATCAGGCACGAACAGTGTTCATCAACCCTGGACAACTACTGGAGAGACGTGCTCAGCACTCCGCCAAGTGCTAAGCAATAGCCCCAGCGTCTCGTGTAGCACATACAAATCCGCGTAGGATTTATTCTTTATTCCCACTTCCTCAGAAGTGGTGATGTGCTGAAACTAATGGCAGAACGCCCAATCTTTCTCCACTCCTGCCAGCATTCACTGGTGGCCAGAGAAGGCCATGCACTGCAGTCAAGATAAAAATCTCATTACTCTGATTAGCACACACCAGTCCCCTCCATCTGCTTTACAATACTCCTGACAGGTAGAATTCTGCAGTGATGGACCTGTGCTGGTATAGCACCAGTGGAACGATGTTAACTGTCCCACCGCGGGGCATTCCCGTCTGACCAAATTCAAGGTTATCTTTATACTGTCACAGGGAGGCATGTTAGAACATTTACACATTAACCCAGAGTTCATGCTCTCTGTTCTAAATTTAACAGCTCAGTGGCGCAGGCTGAAGGGTGAATTAAGCTTTTACCATCATCACACACACGTGTGCTGGTAATAGAGACACTAGAAGATGATTTTATAATCAAGAAAACGCAAAGTACCGTGTCACCACTTTAGTAAAGTCTCACGGGAAAAAAAGAAGCACCTGGCCTAGATTGTCTCTAAGGCCCTTGGAGATTGATCTTAAAGCCCTGGGTCCTGAAACGCAATGCTCAATTTGAGTTCTAGATATTGAGTGACTTCAAATACACGCTAACTTTCAAGCAAAGAGCGAAGGGAAATCCTCCTTCTTAAAGTGGAAAGGCATGGCATCCAAACCAATACATTTCAAAAGCTCTGGTCCACAAAATAAGAACTTAATCTAGTTTTTACTGCAACTGAAGCCTATCCCCTTCCTCCATTAAGTCGCCATCCTTACGAGGTTTATTGGGCCTAATGAAATTGCTTTCAAAACTCTGTAAAAAAAAAAAAAATCTTTAATGTTTGCGACAAGGGAGTCCTATATACTAGATGTGGTGTTTTCGTAACTCTTTTAGACAATGTTAACACCTATCGTAAATACCTAAGAGATCACCAGACCCAAATCTGGAAGCATAAGTCAAGCCCCTTAGGAAAGCTTGTTTGGTAATATGTTAAAGGCTTGGCCAGGCGATCCCAGGCCTTTTACCCAGATGACCAACCAGTGTTAGACGTAGGTCAGTCAATTCTCCATACATTTTTTTTTTTCAGGGAATACGAAGTTCTCTGAGTAGAAACCCAAAGACCTATTCAAACTTTTTAAACTGGCACATGCTAAGCATGAAAAGTCCCTTATGGCATAGGCAAGGTCAGTACCCTGGGAGTGCCAAGGAGCAAGGCGGATTTAAGCAGGCTGACAGGGCAGGGAAGGACCACCCAGGGCTAGACTGCAGCTGACAGGCCCCTCTAGCGCTTCCTTTTCCCCTTGCACCTAGCGCACACACAGCTCAAACCCCAAAATGCCCCACAAGCCTCCCCGTCCGAGGTGTCGGGCCAGGGAGCTCCACGTCTTTCGTGGCAACTCTTGCCCGTAGAGGAGACTTCTGGAGCATTCTGTTATGGCGGGTGACTGGAGCTGAGTCGCCCAGGGAAACGAGGAGTCGCGGCGTGGTCATTCCCAGACACCTGCACGAGGCTGGGGTCGCAGCTGGATGCGGGGGCCTCCGAGGGCGGGGCCGGGGCTGCGACCGCACCGCCACTCCTTGGCATCTCGGAGCGCCTTACCTGGGCCCTGGAGCCCGGAAAGTTGCACGGCTCCAGCTCCGCGTCCTCGGGCTCCACGCGGAGCGCGCTGCGGAGCCTCTCCAGGTGCTCCCTCAGGGTGACCCGCTGGTGGAAGGAGAAAGCCGGGTGCAGCGAAGCCATGGTGAAGAGCAGCAGCAGTTCCTCCTGGGCCCTGAAGCCCAGCCCGCCTCCAGTCCCGAGCTCGGCGCAGCCGCCGCCTTCCGGGCCGAGGCCGTCCTTCTCCGCGTCCTGCCCGCCATCGCCACCCGGCGAGCCGTCGGCCCGCGGTGCGCGCAGGCTCCCGAGCACCGCGTCCACCTGGGGCAGGAGGCGGTGCAGGCGGCCGGCGGCCTCGCGGTTCTCCGATCCCAGCAGCGCCAGGTACACGATGAGGCGCGAGCGCACGGCGGGCTCTCGGAAGTCGGCCAGCGACCCTGGGTCCGAGAGGCCGTTGGCCTTGGCCTCGGAGTCGCGCAGGTAGTGGTAGTCCTTGCGCGCCAAGTCCTCCAGGCACGAGCCGAGGAAGCGCAGCTCCAGCGGGTTGCACAGGTCCAGCAGCCCGCACATGAACTCCAGGCGCTGCGCGGAGCCCAGCACCAGCCCGAACCACTCGTACACCCGTTCCTGCTCGCGCAGCGCCGCCGCGTGCCCGCCGCCGCCCGGCATGCCCGCGCCCGCCGCCGGCCCGTCAGCAACAGGCGGCTCGAGCCCCCGGGGCGGCGGCGGCGGCGGCGGCGGGGGGCCCCGCGGCGGGCCCGTGGGCGGCGGCGGCGGCGGCGGCGGGCGGCAGTCGCGGCGGCGGCGCGGAGGCGCCTTTGCTCCGGGCCGCGCGTCCGCCTCGGGCTCCTCCGCGTCGGGTGGCGGCTCGCTGGGGTGCGTCGGTTTCGGCGGCAGCTTCATCCTCAGCATCCTCGGCTAAGGCGGCGCCGACATGCGAGCGAGCGAGCGGGGGCGGCGGGAGGAGCCGAGAGCCCGGGCGGCGGCGCGGCCGTCAGGAACGCGGCCCCTCCATGCCGCCGGGGCGGGGCGGGGCGGCCGGGGGCGGGTCTCGCCGGCCAGGGGGCGGTGGCCGGCGCTGTCGTCGTCCCGGGCCGGAGGCGGGGCGTGCCCGCGGCGGCCGGGAGCCGGGTGCGGGACGAGCAAGCCGACGAGCGCGTCCTCCTGCCGCCGCCTTCTCCGCGTCCGCGCAGCGCGGGCGGCGACGGCCTGAGCGGTTCCTCCTCGAGCCAGCGCCGGCGGAGCGGCTAAGCGAGGAGGAGGAGGAGGAGGAGCCGCGGGGCTGGGCGGGGCGCCGCCGGGCTCCGCGCACGGCTCCCCCGCCAATCGACGCCCGCAGCCGGCGTGACGTCCGCGCCCGTTCCTCTCCCGGGACCCGCCCTCCCCGGGAAGCCACGCCCAGCCCCGGCGAGGCTGCGGGGCTCCGCGGCCCTACGCTTGCTGCCGGCCTGCTTGGGACCCTAGGACCTTAGGACCGCGGCGGGTGGGCTCGGCCGGAGCGGCGAGAGGCGTGCAAGGTTCACGGCCCCGGGGGAAACCGCTCGGCTTCTCTGGAAGGATCGGCCCAGTCCTGGCCGCCTGACCACCTCGACCAGCGGGTTCCGAGCCTCGGCCGCCTGCTGGACTTGGCCTTCGGATATTCCCACATTCTGAAACTTGACCGGGACTATCGGTGTGGACGCCGGGACGCAGATCCCGGAGCTGGGCCGGCACGAGGAGCGCGGCAGTCCGTGGCGGCGAGCGCCACGCTCAGGCTGGCTGCAAGGTGTGGGTTTGAGCCAGCTACCTAGCTGAGGGGACCTTGCAGCTGGAGATGTCTGGGCCTGCTGGTTGCTTCTGGCTTGCAAGGTTCAGTTTAAGCACACTCTCCTGCCCCAAGTCTATGATTTTTCAGAAACAGTTGTTGGCTACGTTTTAGTTCCGCGAACATTGGAAATTCTAGTGCTGGTGTGAATTTTCTGTAACTCAAAGAATTTAGTAAGATACAGTCTTGACAAGTTTTTAATATTACACGTTTAAGGTTTGGAGACCTAAAAAATGTGTCTCTTTCGGTGAATACATCTTCCCATTCTCTCTCTCTCTCTCTCTCTCTCTCTCTCTCTCTCTCTCTCTCTCTCTCTCTCTCTCTCTCTCTCTCTCTCTCTCTCTCTCTCTCTCTCTCTCTCTCTCTCTCTCTCTCTCTCCACGCTATTTGTAAGCCCATGGCTGTAAATAAATCTTGTGGCCTGGAGAAAAATCAGTATTTTTCTCTTCTCTCTTTTTGAAGGTTAATAAAAGGGCAGGTTTTTTGTTTGTTTGTTTATCCCCACCGTTTTAAATTAAGAACTCATACTACATAGCCTTAGTAGGAGTGTGAGAAAAAGGAAATGCACACTGGCCCCTTTTCAGAGTGCAGAGACAGCTACAGGGTGTGTAGAACCGTTGTTATCTCACAACGCTGTAACTTTAACCATTCAGGACAAAGCTGGGTTGAACCCTGAGTCAGCTTCAGGGATAAAACTGGGAAATGGAGAATTACACAGCACATTTTAGATTGACAAAAATAACCAAAAGTTACCCTGTCATGTAATTTTCTGTTCCCTTGTGCTTTTCCGGTATAACTTAAATGGAGTAAAATGTCAGCTTCAACTACCAACTGCCCTCAAATCTACCATTCCTGCTGGAGCTCGTGGGTCACATGTCTGAAGCATAGAATGGAATGCTGTAAGAGACAAATTCTGTGACAACCCCACACACTGCATTTGGACGCCCTGTGTAATGAACAAACCCTGTACATCGTTTGTATCTTTACGTTTTCCTTGTTACCAACTCACAATGCCCAATCCATGTTTCACCAGAGTTAAATCTGCAATTAGCAACGATGATTTTCATCTTTGTAGCTTTGCCAGCACAAACTGATAATAACACTTATAAACAGCATATATAATAGTTTAATGATTCAGGTTATCCTCACCAGCTTGAGGGTGTTGTTTCAGGGCCCGCTCTCAACCCTGTAAATCACACACAGGTCAAAGTGGTTTTGTCCACCTTTCGATAAGTGAGAGAACACCCTTGAGAAAGACCACAGGACGTCTGCCTTGCTTGTAAGGGAGAGCCCAGGGCAAAAGAGGAGGGTGTTCACTTAGGGGGAAACTACCCTGGTGATTCTAATGACTCTAGAAATACGTTCTCCCAACTGGTTGTAAGAACCTGCTCTAAATTCCCAGATGTTTTATGTTCCATGTGTAATCAGATCAGATGCGCAATAGTAATGGTAAGTATGTGGTTTGTATACAAATTTTTCATCCTGGGATTGTGATGGTTAAACTTGGTTGTCAGAGATAGGCTTCCGAGGCATCCATGGATTCACCTACACACAAGTAGTAGGATAAGTGTTAGCCACCTAACACACTTGGCTGGGATATAAATATCAGTTGACTGGCCATGCTTTATTCACCTTCATATTTTACCAGCTGTTAACCTGTTTGTCCCACTTAGCATGTGATAGATGTTCATAAACGATTGTGAAATAAACGGATGAATGAACAATAGAGCAGCGGTAAAGGTCAGAAGTGTCTGGGGCACTGAGTCTTTGTCCATGTCTAGCAGGAAAGACAAAATGTGTAGACCAGCATCTTCTGGACAGGCCTGAGCTGTCCCTTATTTCACTTGTCCAAGCTGTGTGTCCTCCCTTGGTCAATCTCTGGGTCCAGACAAGTGGGGTCAGCTTCTTCAGAGTTGTAAGGACCCCCCAGAAAAGACATCAGTGGCTGCCACAAAGAAGGAAGGGAAACATGGATGCCAAGGAAACAAATTCATATGTCAATGTCATTGTACATTAGCATGCCCTTTTATCATTTAAACTGTCACAAGTATATTTCGGAAGTAATTTTCTGCTCAGTCAGGTCACACACAACATTATATGTAGATGGTAATTTTTAAAGCACACTTGGAAACTCCATCAAAACACATTAAAATTATAAAAGCTAATTACTTGTTTAAGTACAACTTAAAATTACATATTAAAATTTAAGAGGTAACTTTTTGTCACAGTTTCTGAAAGTTAAGGCAGTTGAGAGAAAAAAAAAATCACAAGTACTGTTTCAGTGACAGTATTTTCACTGGTAGCATGGGACTCCGTGTCAAACCTCTGTGGAAGCCATCCTTGCTGGCAGCCCAGCCTTGAACTGAATTGAGACTTTCCCTGGAGTTTTGATTCTATGTATCAGAAAGATTCCTTGGGCCTAACTTGACCAGAATGCCTATGCTCTCAAATACTACACACTGAAATCTTTGGAAAAATGGAATCTATGATCTTTGACTGTTGAAAAGTAAACTTGATACTAAAATGGTTTGGTTTGGAAAGTTCTCAAAGTACTGACTTGTGTTAGACATCTACAAATCTAAAATTCTGCTACTTAGTTTGAAATAGATCGCACTACAGAAGAGATAAACTCCAACTTGCTAAGTTTGGGGAATTTTGAGTGTCAAAAAAATAATGCAATAGCATTAATTGACTAAAAACTCTAAGCAGTGGGGGTTAAAAGGGGTGTGTGTGGCTGAAAGCTACTGGAAAAGGCATAGAATAGAATATCAAAGGTAACATTTGTAACTGTCAACTGTAACTATTGGTTTTGACATGCTTACTATTGGATGCAAAGCTGTTGGGAAACAAAGTACACGTTCTCCATCACCTCAGCTAAAAAACAGAAGCTAGAGAGGCTGCTCAGCCAATAAGAGCTCTTCATGTCCTTGCAGAAGACCCAGGTTCAATTTCCATCACCCTCATAGCTGCTTACTACTCCCCATTGGCTCCTGTCTAACAACATTTAACCAGGCAGCAGGCACACGGAGAGCAGACATACATATGAACAAAGACATTTGCATACATCCAGTAGGTAAATCTAAAAGCTATTTTAAGACAAAGAATACATATTTTATAGGAAGAAATCTATTGAATGGTGTCAAGGCCAGGATGTCACAGACAGTATTAACAACAATGGAACACTAATATTTTCTTTTGTCATGTGAAGATTGGCACTAGACATACACACATTTTGTATTCATGTCAAAATATGTAAAAATTAATCTAATCATGAGGAAATTTGATTAGCTTAGACTTTGGGACATTATTTGGAATGATCTTAATTAAAAATATCAAAGTAAATACAGGGTACTGTTCTCAATGAAAGGATTCTCAAGATATAACAACTAGATGTAATGCTTGATTTTATTGGTTCCTTGGATTGAAAACCTAAAAGGCATTTGGGGGGCAATTAGATAATTTGACTATGAGCTTATTAGACATGTTTTGCCTCAGTGCTAACTTTCTTAGGTAAAGTAATAACTTGTAATAAATAACAAAGATCGCTTGTAGAGAAAAGCCTGTCTGCAAGAGATACAGAAACACCAAAGGTTGGAATGCCACGGTGCCTACAATTTATAGGCAGATAGCACAGGAAAATTTAATAGAAAAGCCAAAGTAAGTGTGATAGAAATATTAGCGCAATCTAAGAGGGGTAAACAATGTACTGTTTCTTTTTTCTGTTGGTGTGATGTAGCGAGATATTCACCTTGTCCGCGCCTGTGGCTTAGGGGCGGAGACAGGGCCTGACGTCACCTGGGGGAAAAGGCTGGGGAAGGGTCAGGGCACTCTCTCTTGGTAGTGGACGCTGGAAGGCTTAAGATCCAGTGGAACCCGCTGCGTTCATCTGCCTATGTTGTGAGTTATTTCTCCCTTAATAAACATCTATTCAGCCTAATTGTTTATCCTGATCCTTATTAAACCGCAATATCTGGTGTCAGAAGTGGGATGTTTCTCATACTGGTTAATGAATAAAGCACTATGGCCAATGAGAAAGCAAGATAGGTGGGGCTAGGAGACAAGGAAAAAAGAAAAAGTAGTTAGGAGGACTCAGGATGTAGAGCCTAGAGAAAGCAAGATGCTGGGCCGCCGCTCTCCAGTGGAAATACTTAGATAAGTAAAAATGGGTTAATAATTAAGACAGAGCTAGCCCATAAACAATATTAGCAATTGGCCAACAGGATTGTATCAAATACAAAGTCTCTGAGTGTTATTTGGGGCTCTCGAGGCCGTGCTCGTAACAGTGTCATTTTTTTTTTTTTTCAAAATAAAATGAGACTAGAGATCCCAAGTACACATCCAAAGGATTCATGAGAACAGTACCGATGAAGCATGTGTCACTGACACAAGATTCAGTCACTCTATGTCTACGTGATTATAATGGAGTGGAAACCTTCTTACCACTTAGTAACTTTACAGCCGTTACACTCCTGACCTACTTGTGACAATTCTGGTGTAATAAACCCATGGTGCTGCCCACCATATGAAAGTATAACACATGAACTGTAAGTAGTGTTCATGAACATGAAGATGGTAAATGATTGATTGCTCCTGGTGCTTGTACCATCCTTTGCTATTTTGGAGTGCCCTGCCTATACATAAAAGAGTGCTGTGGCACACTTGCACCAGACTCATGTTCATCGTGTGTCTCGGTTGCGTTAAGAAGCCACCTGAATGCAATCTGTGGCATTCAGACAGTACTTCAGCTAGCCATGCATTTCCCAGAATGTATCTCTGTTCTCAAGTGCACTTTGCCGAATTATCCACCATGCAAATGTAGCCTAACACATGAATTAACTGGTTTTCCAAGTGGGACAACACAATATTCAAAGCCCCTTCAAAACCAAGATACAAGACTTATAAAGAGGTGGAGAGCTGTTTTCCTGGATGTGTTACCGACCTTTCAAAAAACGTAGTGAATAAAGCTGGACAGAAAGAACTAACTGGTCATGACTTGCAGACTCCCAAGGTGTCCCAAGAATCGGTTTGTGAATGTGTTGCAAAGGAAACCTGAGACAGAGCCAAGTCCAAGCAAGGTGACTCTCAGCAGAGCCCTTCAGGGAGGCGGCAGAAAATCATATTGCACAAAAGCACAGTGCAGTGCCAAGAGGATGCCTTCCTGCCTGGACAACCAGAATTCTGTTCTCTTCTTTAGTTGATCGTTTTATCTGCCTTCTTTCCAGAGAGATCCAGGAGGCTGCTTTTCATCTGGAACTGGAAAATGGACAGCATGTGCATGGGATAAGGTTGTCTCCTCACCCCTGGTGGGGACAGCTCCTACATCCATGGATGTAACTTTCTCTCACTGTTAGCACACTGTAATTGTAATTCAGAATCAGTCCTAACTAAGACTCTAGAGTCCCTGTGAGTTACAGTGAGGAGTGCAGACAGGCTTGGTACCTACCATCATGACAGGGCTGTTCCCATATTGGAACTGAATAACATTCTGTTTTACCAGATCCTTGTAGGTAAGTCAGAGTGAGCATTCCCTCTGAGTGCTACCAACTGGGTAGTAAGTGATATGGCTTATATGGGACTCAGCCTGCTGTTCATGTTCTTTGAAATTACATATCATATTAATGTAAATAATATTGATCCCAGACAATACCACAAGAATTCTACAAGTTGGGGCAGGCTGGGAATGTAGCTCACTTGAGAGAGTAATTCTCTAGCATGCATGAAGACCCTGATTCAATCCCCAGGACGGCATGAAGCCTGGCATAGTGATACTCAGCTGTAGCCCTAGCACTTGCAAGGCTATCGTCAGCTACATCGTAAGTTTAAGGCCAGCCTAGGTACATGAAAACCTTTTCTTAAAAAGGGTCTCACAAGGCAGCTCTAGCCACAGGGTTTCACTGCCTGGCCTGGAACTCAGTATGTACAAGGCTGACCGTGAGCGTGTTCCCAAGTGCTGAAACTACACCACGACCGAAACACTATTTTCTAAAAGCTGTTGGAAGAAATTTTTAATATGCAGTGTTAAATGTTACAACTTTTAAAGGAATGGTTACAAACCTTGGCACAAAGAAGATAAAAACTTTACCTAAGTCCTAAGTAAATCTGATTACTTTCAAAGATTATTTTATTTTTGAGATTATGATTACATCATTTGCCCCTCCCTTTTCTCCCTCCAAACCCTCTGATATGCCCTACTCGCTCTCTGTCAAGTTTATGGCCTCTTTCTTCATTAAATGTTGCTATGTGCATATATGTATATAATATATTCCTAAACATAATTGCCGCCTGTATAATGTCACTTGTATATATGTAACTGATTGCTTTACAAATATATCCATCTAGGGGTCTTGGGGAAAAGCACTTGCCACACAAGCCTGATGCCCTGAGCTTGATCACCAGAACTCAGAACTCATGAGAAAATGAGAAACCCATCCTGCAAGTTGTCCTCTGACTGCCACACCTCACAATAATAAATAAAAATGTACTCTTAAAATAAAACTGATTTTTAATTTTCCTAAGACAAATGGTGAATCCATTTAGTCCATTTGAAAATTAAAGTCAGTCAATTTATTTAGTATTTAGAAAGATATATTCTACATTTTCAACTGATTATCATAATCAGCTGGAGCTATGCAAATATAAGCTAAGCAAACATAAACTGCGTTCTTGCTGTATTTGCTTAAGAGTTTAGTTCAACAAGAGATACTGATTTTACAGCCAGATTCTATTTGAAAATTAACAGATATTTACTTTATTACTAAACCTCAAATCAAGGTTCATTTTTCTACAGGTCATAGAGGTATTTTAAATTTTCCATCACTTTTTGCACTGTTGATAGAGCTTTCAATCTAAGTCTCAAAGGTCTTACCTAGAAAATTTTTCTCTTGTGTTTTTGTGACATAGGCGTAAGATGAAAACTTTTTAATTTTGACGTATCTCCTGGTTCTCAGATTTAACTGAAAATATAAGATTAGCAAGCACATGGTGGGGTCTTTGTTGCCACTGAGATTTGGGTAGCGTGCAGAACCGTGTTGGGTCTATGAGAAGACTTAGAAGTGATTAGAGAGCGTTTGGCCATGTTGTCATTTGCGGGCCTCTGACCTCTCAGAGTCTGGACTGCAGCTGGTGTCTTATCGAGCAGATGACCACATGGTGTACTCTGAGACGCGGGCACCTGATCCGTTTTTCCAGAGCCCACCCCAGCACACTTTCTGCTTCAGCCAGTCCTTTGGCTGCACGGTCCCGCAGCACTCAAGGTCAAGGGATGCTGCCAGCTTCCTGTTTCCAACAGCTCTGGTGAAAGCTACACCGCCTCTGCCCCGGATGGTACCTGGTGCTTGGACGCTGGAGCAGTGGCCTTAAGAACTGATGTCATTTGTAGATGTAAAGGCTCAGGCCAGAGCTGCCCCAGTGATGGTTTCTGTTTTCCTCATCCAAGCCTTATGGCCAGTGTGTTCTTCACTCTGGTGGTTTGAAGACATCACAGAAAGGAAGGAGATGACAGCCCAAGGAAAAAAAATCATTTCCTCCTAGGAAAACAAGACTACCGTAACAACGCAACCACGATGGTGTGAATGACCATGCTGACTGCCAGGCGGTGTCAATTTCCTGGCGATTTTGTGAGCATCTATTCATCTTCACAGCACTCTTCAGACATGTGCCGATATATAGCTGAGGAAATGGAGGATGTGACGTTAGATCATTTCCCCTAGGTCTGATCCTCGAAAACAACCCCGGCTGGCCACCCTAAAACCAAGCTTCAGCGACTACACTGGCAATGACTTGAGATGCTTTCAATGAAACCAAAGAGTTTAATGTTTACCATTTATTTCCTGAATATGAATCCATATGCATTCACTACTAAATTTTTAACGGATAGAGCAAAGAAACTAAATTAGCCACAATACCTCTGAATGTAGTTAACGTTCACTTCATCCTCTCTCCAAGGTACTAGGAAGTGACTCAGGGTGTCCTGCAGTGTAGGAAAGTACTTGACCACTGAGTCATACCCCAGCCCACAAGTCCTTTTCAATGTTTTTCTATGAATGAGTTTTGTAGAAGGTTCTGGGGCCTTGCACTTGTGGGAATTACTTCACCATTGAGATAAATAACTGGTAATTTTTTTTTGCATGTATTTAATATATGTGTGTGTGTGCACATGCATGTCATGGCCTGCCTGTGGAGGTCAAAGGGCAACTTGTAGGAGTTGATTTTCTCTTCTCTCCATGTGGACACTGGGTCATCATGCAAGCCCCTGAGTGTTGGTTGTTGTAGAATATATATTTCACTATTGATGGGGATGTCTCCTGTACACATGTTTCTCTTATTAATTGATGAATAAAACACTGCGACCAATAGGGCAGCAAGATAGGTGGGTCTAGGAGATATGGAGGATTCTGGGAAGTGTAGGTAGAGAGGAGTCACCATGTGAGCCTGGGGAAGAGAGGATGCATGCGAATAAGGTGTTCTCAGGTAAGATAAGTCCACGTGGAAATGCATAGATTGGTACAAATGGGTTAATAACTAAGACAGAGCTAGCCAATAAGAAGCCCAAGTCATCAGCCAACAGCTTAATAATTAATATAGTGTCTGTGTGTTCATTCAGGGCTAATGTGGCTGCAGGACCAGGCTGGCAGGAAAGAACCACCATAACACCACTATAGTTTGGAGATGCCACATTTTTGTTTATAAATAGATTTATAGTTTAAATTTGGATTATTCACTGCTATATAGAAATAGTATTGATTTTTGGCATGCTAAAAACCTTACTGATTCAATACTTTTAGGAGTTTTGTGTATGTGTGTGTGTGTGCACACATGTGCACATATGTACTTGTGCACCTACAGTCCTTCAGTCTCACAAACAGAATCATAAGTCTGTATAAGGATGCTTTTAATAAAGTTCTCATCATTATGCCTATTTTGTCTTCCCTGAACTACTTAGAACTTCCACAACCAAACAGAGATGGTAAGAGCTCGTACTTTAGCCTTGTGCCCAATCTTACCAGGAGAAAAATGTGGTGTTTTACCATTTTGTGAATCTGTCCCTGTTTCATTTATTTTGTGTGTGTCAATCTTTCCTTCTGTGTGGAAATGGTATCCTGTGAAACCATTGTCTTAGACTCCCAGCCATCAAGGCGGTAAACCAGCACACCTTCCCTGAAGCTTTCATCCCAGGCCCTCGAGGGCCTTCTGACTTCTGGGAAAGCCAGAGGGTTTTCTGCTTTCCCTAACATTAGGAAAACTTCACCTTGTATATGTGGCAATTTTGTTTGCTTGGCACGCTCACAGGCCAAGAGAGGAGTGTGTGGGACTCTCTGAGCCCCCTGGCTGTGAGTGTTAATTTGGCTGCTGAGAACCAAACTCTGGTCTTTTGGGAGACTGCACCTTGCACTCATAAATTCCAGCTATCTTTCCAGCCCCTGCTATATTTTTTAATCCTATAGAGATGCTGGATTTGGGAAGAAATGTCTTCTAGTTTTGCTCACATCATTGTATGCTTTTAAAATTCTATCTTATTAAATGGTATATTGTGTTAAATGACATTCTGATATTAAACCAGCCTTGCATTCCTGGGACAAATGTGACTTGGTGCAATCTTTTTGTACACTATTGGTTTCACCGTGCTAATATTCTGCTGAGGGTTTTGCTGTCTGTTCCTACAAGGAACATAAAAACAAGGGATTTTTTTCTTATAGTTGCTTCCTCTGACATTGTGTGTATGTGTTTGTATTTTGATGTCTTTGGTTTGGGTACACAGTAACACAGTCACAGAATAACTTGAAAATATTCCCTCTGGCTCTGTTTTCTGGGAGAGTTGAAGTGATTTTTCGTTTGTACATGACTTCTAGAATCTGTCCCTAGGAAAATAACTGGGCCTTGGATTTTAACTGTGGGAGTATGTCCACAGTTCTGGGTCTGTTCAGAGGTTCTATTTCTTATAGAATTGAGAGGGTTAATTTTTTTCTTCATAGGGATTTGTCCATTTTTTTTTCCAGCTATCTGATCTGTTAGCATAAAGTTCTTCATGATATTTATTTTTACCCTTTCCCCCTTTTTGGTTCTTTGAGACAGGGTCTGGTTATGTAGCTTTGGCTGTTTTGGAACTCACTCTATAAACCAGGCTGGCCTCTAACTTGGAGAGATGCACCTGCCTCTGCCTCCTGACTGCTGGGGTTAAAGTTGTGCGCCACCACTGCCCAGCTTCCTTTAATGCTTTCAATTTAATTTTAAAATTTGTAAGTTCAGTATTGATGCTGCTCCTTCATTCTTGTGTGTGTGTGTGTGTGTGTGTGTGTGTGTGTGTGTGTGTGTGTGTGTGTGTGTGTGTGTGGTGTGTGTGTGTGTGTGTGTGGTATGTGAGTGTGTGTTGTGTGTGTGTATGTGTGTGTATGTGGTGTGTGTGTGGTGTGTGTGTGGTGTATGTGTGGTGTGGTGTGTGTGTGGTATGTGAGTGTGTGGTATGGTGTGTGTGTGTGTGGTATGTGAGTGTGTGGTGTGTGGTGTGTGTGTATGTGTGTGGTGTGGTGTGGTGTGTGTGTGTGGTGTGTGTGTGGTACGTGTGTGTGTATGTGTGGTGTGGTATGTGTGTGTGTGTGGTATGTGAGTGTGTGTTGTGTGTGTGTGTATGTGTGTGTATGTGGTGTGTGTGTGGTATGTGAGTGTGTGTATGTGTGTGTATGTGGTGTGTGTGTGGTATGTGAGTGTGTGTATGTGTGGTGTGGTGTGTGTGTGTGTATGTGTGGTGTGGTGTGTGTGTATGTGTGGTGTGGTGTGTGTGTGTGTGGTGTGGTGTGTGTGTATGTGTGGTGTGGAATGTGAGTGTGTGTTGTGTGTGTTGTGTGTGTGTGTTGTGTGTATATGTGTTGTGTGTGTTTATGTGTGTGGTATGGTGTGTGTGTGTGTGTGTGTGTGTGTGTGTGTGTGTGTGTGGTCTGTCTTTATTTTCTTCATCAGTCCACCCAGAGTTTTGACACATTCTGATATTCTCTCAAAACTTTTTTACCTTTGATTTTTTTCTCCATTGCTTTTCCGTTTCCTCTTTCACTGACCCTTTCTCAAATTGATTATTTCCTTCTTTTATTAGTTTAGGCTTATTTGCTGTCTTGCCTTGTTTTGTTCTGTTAACAGTGCTTGGATGGCTGATTTCTTCTGTGATCAGCCTTAGCTACAGCCCCTACATTTTGATACTGTTTCTTGGGCTTATCCTAAAATTCATGTGTTCTTTTGTAACATCAAATCATTTTGTTTTGTTAACAATTTCTATACTTTTGTTAACGTTTTCTGTTTGGCAAGATATTGTTGACATTTTGTTTATTGTCAATCTTTTTCCTTTTTTTATTTTAAACTATACTTTGTCTCTGTCCACTGTCTCCACCATCTGACTCCATTCAGAGGCTGCCTCTGCCCTCTGCTCTTTCGTATATCTCATGATGTTTTATGCAAAGAAAGTTTATTATAACAAAGCATCCGGTTCTTACACCTGCAGCTGTGGTCAAGGCTGTGACCTGTCACTTGCTCGGGTCTAATGCCTTACCTGGATTGGGGAGGCTGGCCTTCTGAAAGCACGTACTCAGCTTTATGTCGATTTTAGTATTGGGGCTGTGAGCCCGGCTTCCTAGGTTATCCGGGATCAGTACCATGCAGTAGCCCACAGTAACTGAGGAGGGGCTACACGTCAGCATGATGAGTCAATGAAGCTTCTGCCTTGTACAGCTTGGTTTGTTTTGGATTGAAACTTATCATTCTCTGTGCAAGAAGTTCACATTTCTACCCTCATAAAGCCTCATCTGCAGCTAGCTTCAGAGTTACACAAGGCCTGTGCTGATCTCTTCTGAGTATGTGTACCAGCAGGAAGTAGTTTGGTAAGAACGACGCCCAAATTCCCAAATATTGCTTATAAATGTTTGTTTTCATTTAAATGGGCTTGGTTATAAATGGCTATAACCACAAGCAATCTTTTTAAAGGTAAAAAGGGAATTATGGTAAAGATATGAATACTTTGCTTTGGAATGGATTTTCTTTTATTGATACAATTTAAGGTCAATTTTGTGATATGTATATTTCTCCTCTTGTTGAGGTATTGTGTTTATATAGCTCATTGAAAAATGTAATGTATAATTTAGTACAGATTAAAGAGTTACCTATGATAGTCAAAACTTGGAGTTAAGTTAGTTAGGATTTCTAGATATACAGAGATGTATTTGAGATGAATAGGCATTCTTCAAACCTTTCAAAGACCTACAGAATATGGCATTTAAAATGGTTTAGGGATTTTCTTGACAGTGAGGCACAACTGCTCCTGGCAACACCACCTGCATCAGAAAGGAAGATGGACATCGAAGAAACACATTATGGAGTTTGCTTCTAATATGGCAAGACTAGCCATTTGGACAAGGTACTGCTCTTCTGGACTGTTTGATTTTATGTTGTAGAAACTGGACATGCAGGACCCACAAAAAGGTGACTGCTGATGCAAGATGGACATTGCTACAGGATTCCTGCTTCATGGAAGAGGCTGCCTGCCAGATAGTCTACAGGACACAAAGAAAAATGACTGACAAACTGCCAATACAGGTGGACAGTTTAAAGTTTCCTGCTTTGTTGTTGAGGAGTCTGGAGACACACTATGGCTTATGGGCTGAAGACGGACCATTACAGAAGAACTTCAGGTGACTCACCAGGCAATGAGTTGTCTCTGTCATTTCTAGAGTTTATATATTATTCTTCTGTGGTCTTTGAAGGAGTTGAAAACAGATAGTTTAGGATTAAAGATAAGTTACATATAGGACTTTAGACTCACAAAGATAGGATAGATGATATTTTCTTTAAGTCTTACAAAATGTTAATGGACTAAATATTGTTAACTGTGATTCTTATTTGATAACTGTTGTATGATATATTTGACTATGTTAAGGTTAAACCCCTTCTTTTATTTTAGACATAAAAGAGGAGATGATGGGAGATGTTATTCTGTAAATATGTTTCTCATACTGGTTAATTAATAAAGCACCGTTGGACCAATGAGAAAGCAAGATAGGCGGGGCTAGGAGACAAGGAGGAAAGAGGAAGTGGTAAGGAGGAGTCAGCATGTAGACCGGGGAGGAAGGAAGGAAGACGCCTGCCGCGGCTCCCCAATAAGATGACCACGTGGAAATACTTAGATAAGTAGAAATGGGTTAATAATTAAGACAGAGCTAGCCCATAAACAATAATGGTAATTGGCCAGCAGGATTGTATCAAATACAGAGTCTCTGAGTGTTATTTGGGGCTCACGTGGTGGCGGGACCATGGCGGCAGGACCGGCGGCAGCCGGCGGGAAAAACCTGCCGTCTTCAGACCTGCCAGGAAAATGGAGGACCCTCTCAGGCTGGCTCATTGGACGTGGCCCCCAGATCACAGGAGCCTCTCAGGCCTGCGTGGCATATGTAGTCCCCAGATTGTCACACTTTAACTTCTTTTGGTCTGATGGTGTGGTGCTTAGCCCAGCCAATGGTGTGAGCTTAGATTTTTCCCTAATTGTTTGACGCTGAAATCTTTATATTGTTTTGACCAATGTTCCTGGTTATGGGCTGTTTTTATATTTGTTTTCTTGCCTCGTTGGTTTCTGTTGTTGATGATATTTCCCCTGTGTCCTCTCAGAATGATGTTGAACCTCTCTGGTAGGTACAACTCATGGCACACTTTTCCCAGCAGAACTGCCATATGCTGGAGCCAGGCTGAAGGGGCAGTGGCGGCTCCAGGCTGAAATAGCCGACTTCTGATCTCGTCTCTTTTCAAGTTTGTTGCATGACTCAGACCCTCTGAACAAGGGTCTCAGCTAGAAGGCCTGAGCAGTCTGGGGGACCTCTGACAGTGGAACCAGGATGCACAAAAGGACCTTGTGGGCACATCCCCCATGGAGGGATACTCCCTTAACCTAGAGACAGGAGAGAAGTCCTAATCCCTACTTCAAATGACTTGACAGATTTAAATGACCCCTCCTGGATGGCATCACCCTACATGTGGAGTGTGGGTTGGTGGGAGGGGAGGGTGGTCAGGGTGCATGTGGGGGGGGGAGAGAGGGAAAAAGGAAGGAGGGAGGGAGAGGGAACTGGGATTGATATGTAAAATAAAAATAGAAAAAAAAAGTTTCCAGGTACTGGGGAGATAGCTGCATCAGTAAGTCCTCACTGTGTAAGTTTGGAGACCCGGGTTTGACTTCTGGCACCCATGTGAGAATCTGGGCATGGTGGTATACATTTACAATCCCAGCTCTAGGGCGGCCGAGGCAGGTGGGTCCTTGGTACTCACTGGCTATCCAGTCTAGCCTACTCAGCAAGCCCCAGGTGCCACTGAAAGACTGTCGTACAAACCACTAGGCCTTGCTGGCGGTTGACATGGTTATATAGGCATCAGACCTGGGTAGGACTGTTGGAGGCATCCCTTTGGGAGCATACACGGTACCTCTTGATAACATGGAAGCTAGTCTTCAGGAAGGAGGCATTGAGATCAGTTCCAGCTCAGGGGTCCCTGGACCCTATTTCTGAAGTATGTGGTGTCTTCAGCAACAGAGACTTACCTTCCATCTCTAGAGAGCATCCGAGGGCAACAGCAATAGACTGCATGTTTTGGGAGTCTCTAGGACAGCCTTGGATAGCTACCAAAAAAAAAAAAAAAAAAAAAAAAAAAAGGCTTCTTGTGTCTGGTATTGGGGTTTCGGTTAGGTGGCCTTTGTCTCTTGGATCACCATAGGCTCAGACCAGGATGACTGACACACGTCTTGATGATAACCATCCACTCTCTAGCTGGACTTAGAACCCACTCAATAAAAGGAATATCATGCCTGGTGGTGGAAACACAGCTAACATCTCAGTGCTGGTGAAGACATGGTTATTGATGGACAATATACAACCACTATTTACTAAACCAGCAACATCTACAACAATCACCTATAAACATTTGCCCTTAAGCCCTCAGATAAGTGTTATTTTCACACAACATCAATGGAACTTCTCTCGGCAACAGATGGAGACTACTATAAAAAAGACAACCAATCAAAAGGCAGAGTTGTGGGAACCCACTACCATCAGATACATTTATAAAACATGCCTGCGCCTCAGGCTCAGAGAACATTGCAGAATGGGGACGGAAAGACTATAAGAGCCAGAGGACCAGGGTTGTCTGCGAGACTGTGTCTCCTAGTAATGTCAGAGCCGCATCCGTAAGTTCTCACCAGCATGACTGCCCAAATGTGCGGGGAACAGGGCTCCGCCAATGAGCATGCCAGAATGGGTGGAGAGAAGCCCATGAAGTCTCAACCTTACAACAGACTATAGGTAACTGAGGAATGCTGGGAGTGAGAGAGTTGGGCTTCTCCAGACAGTGACTTCGCAGGAGAGCGAGGAGGGGTATATGAAAAGGCTCAGAGGGAAAAATGTTATAATATCAAAACACAAAACACAAACCAGGCCAGATGAGCTGAGGTCAGTACCAGACGCAGGTAATACAAAGAGAGCCTATTCCCTGTGTGCATACACACACACACAGTGTGTAGCCACACAAATACACACAAATAAAGTGTCACACAAGTGTTAAAGTCACCACAAAAACAAACCATAAGGACAACTCCTTAGAAACCACGCCTGAGACTTACATCTGACCTCTACAAGCATGCACACGTGTGCAGCTACATACACACAAATATACACACTTGCACAAAAATTAGTTTCTTTAGAAATATACTATATCCCTTCAACTCCTCATAGTTTAGTTAATGTTGTTTCTGCCTCATGCAAAATGTAAACCCTCCTTGATGAAAACACTTGTGGCAAAAGAAGAAAGTGCCCACCCCACCTCCTGTCCTTTATGCTATAGTTACCGCATGCCTTATACATCTACAAACAGCTTCTAGAATTTGGGTTAGATATTCACGGAGCCTGGTTTCACTCCAACCAGGGACACCTCCAGGAAAGAAGAAAGTTCTAATAAAAATTCTTTGCATGTGTTCTGCATCTGTGAACAGTGCCATCTTTTCTTGAGGTTTAGAATTTTCCAGACAGGAAATAAAGGCTCCATATTTTATGGAAGAGTACTTAGAGTAGTGGGCCTGGTTCTCTCTTTGTGTACTGTATGCAGACAATCATATGCAGTAAAGGTATTGTGTGTAGACAGTGATCCGTGTACACATAAAACACCATTGCCCTGTGCAGGCACACATACCGAACTTCCATACCTTCTATAATGGGAGAAAGTCAGCGTCTTTCCAATCATGGGACTCACAACTATGTCATCATTGGTCACTGCCATCTCTCAGAAGTGTGTATTTTCCGTCTCTGACTATGCATTGTGGTCAGGACACAGTTTTTTAAGGTTGGATATCTGTTTAGAGTTATTATTTTACTTCTTAGAGAATAGGTAATAATTTCATGTCATCCTTTGGAATATGTTACAATTATCTCTTGGTGAAGTGTACTGCTAATTTTATGTTATGTATGTGTGTTAATATTATGCAGTGGGTATGCTATTTTATGCTATATGGCTGGCTCTACCACACTTGTCTATTTTGAAAAGTTCATTTTTAGCAAGTGGAGAACGTGTTTATCTAACTTGCCAAGAATAGGCACTTCAGGCTGTTGTTTATTCATTGTCTGAGATCGTTCTCATCCCCGTTCTAAGCCTGAACCATCCTTGCTTTGGCTCACACTTGCAGGGCTCCACACTGTCCATTCCACCTGGGAACGGTGCAGTCTCTTTTTTCTGTCATTTCCCTCTGTAGCACAGGCTGCCTTTGAATGTGCAGCAATCTTCCTGCCTCATGGTCCCCAATGCTAGCGTGTAGGCAGAGTTCTCCTGTCCCAGCCACCTGCTACCAAGTAACTGACTCAGAGCCTGAGATAACTGATCTGCCAATAGCTCAGGCTGGTTACTTCCTAACTCTTACACTTAAATTAACCTACATTTGTTATGAGCACGTTTTCCCACCTGCCTGGTCCCAGAGCTGCGCCAGCCCCAAATAACACACAAAGACCTGTATTAGATAAAATGCTGTTGGCCTGTTACTAGCATATATTATTGGCTAGCTCTGTCTTAAATATTAACCCATTTCTATCAATCTAAGTGTTTCCACTTGGTTTTATCCTACTGGAGAGAGAAGCCAGCATTCTGCTCTCCCTGTCCTACATCTTGAATCTCCTCCCTCCTATGTCCTCTCTCCTCCTAGTCTCTGAGTCCCACCAATCTTGCTTTCCTATTGGCCAACAGTACTTTATTTATTAACCAATATGAGAAACATATTTACAGAATGATATCTCCCATCATCTCCTCTTTTCTGTCTAAAATAAAAGGAAGGGTTTTAACTTTAACAAAGTAAAATACATAACAAAACAGTTATCAAGTAAGAACCACAGTTAACACTATTTAGTCTATTAATATTTAGCAAGATTTAAAGAAACTATTTTATCATCTATCCTATTTTTGTGAGTCTAAAGTCCTATATGTAACTTATCTTTAATCCTAACTAAGGAAAACTATAACCATAACTATCTGTCTTCAACTCCATCAAAGACCACAGAAGGATAATGTATAAACTCTAGAAATGACAGAGACAACTCACCTGGTCAGTCACCTGAAGTCCTTCTGTAATGTTCCATCTTCAGCCCATAGCCCATAGTGTGTCTGGCAGACTTCTCAGAAAAGCAGGAAACTAAACTGTCCACCTGTATTGACAGTTTGTCAGTCATTTTTTTCTGTGTCTTGAAGAAAGTCTGGCAGACTCTTACATGAAGCAGGAACCCTGTAGCAATGTCCATCTTGTATCAGCAGTCTCTTTCCTGTGGGTCCTGCATGTCCAGGTTATACAGCATGAAGTCAAACAGTCTAGATAAGAGCAGTCCAAATTGCTAGTCCATTTGGCTAGTCTTGCCATATTAAAAGCAAACTCCATAATGAGTTTCTTTTATCTCCATCATCCTTTCTGACGAAGGTGGTGTTGCCAGGAGCAGCTGTGCCTCAATGTTAAGAAAAACCCTAAACCATTTAAAATGCCATATTCTGTAGGTCTTTGAAAGATTTGAAGAGTGCTTATCCATCTCAAATACATCTCTGTATATCTAGAAAACCTAACTCATCTAACTATAAGTTTTGACTATTATAGGTAACTATTTATAATCTGAACTAAATTATATATTACATTTTAAAATGAGCTATATAAACACAATACCTCAACAAGAGGAGAAATATACATATCACAAAATTGACCTTAAATTTGTATCAATAGATGAAAACTCATTCTAAAACAAAGTATTTCATATCTATACCATAATCCCCTTTTTACCTTTAAAAAAAAGATTGGTTGTGGTCATTAACCATTTATAATCAAGCCCATTTAAGTGAAAACAAACATTTATGAACAATATTTGGGAATTTGGGCGTTGTTCTTTCCAAACTGCTTCCTGCTGGTAGGGGGCGCTGTCATGGGGACCCTAAGAAGACGCAGAAATCCTGGCTGTCGTGGTCTGCAAGGCTTCCTTGTCCCATGGATGTTGCTTCAAGGCATCTTGCTTGATCAAACCATATTAGTCTGGAAGGAATCCACAGCTTTTCATTTTCTGTGGAACCTAAAATAGAAATCCTTTTTCCCAGTAACCTGTTCTTGAACTTAAAATTTGAAGTCAAAGCATTTTTAAAACATATAAATTTAATTAATCCAGCAGTATTTCTTTTAACAGTTGTTGTTACTTCCTCAACAATCAAATAATTTAAAAAGAATACAATAGCATACATTATTCAGACTCTCTTTGTGCTTTCCATCTTTACATGACTTTTTATTACTCTGTTTCTTCTACTTCTATTTTTTCATTTTTTGAGACAGGGTTTCTCTGTGTAACTTTTATCTGTCCTGGAATTCACTCTGTATACCAGTTTTACTTTGAAATCACGGAGATCTGCTTGCCTCTGTCTTCCGAGTGCTGGGATTAAAGTTGTGTGCCACCACACCCAGTTACTCTCTGTCTTTTATTATTCTTTTTCAAAGTGTTGTATCCTCTTTCTTTTTCTCTCCCAAGCCTATATATATTTTAAAACACACTGTAAACCTTTAGAAGTTTTTCTTAATCTGAATCTGTCTTTACTGTAAATCTTTCTTTTTCTGGCCATGAGTCTTTATCTGGTAAACAACAACATTGCTAAAATGAAAGCCACAGCTGTATTAGCCGCAGTCTATCAAAGATGGCGGTGGGTACTTTTACCATTAGAACTGAGAGCTGTGCTCACTGCCTTGGTCTACGTTGCCATCCAGCAGCATGCTGCCGGCTTGGAGATGTGGTCACTGCCATTGCCAGCTCTCGTACACACCATTCAGTTGTTAGCAGAGCTCTTTAAAAGCCATGCAGATTTTTGCTGCTTATGCTGAGTCAGGAAACCTCCCTTAAAGGATCCATGCAAATCTCTGCTTGTCTCTAGCAAAGCAGAGTCCAACTGAGAAAAATACTGCTACCAAGAAGCCTTGCTTATCTTTGTTCTTTTGTTTCTAAACAAAAGCCTTTATTAGGCTTTTGTTAAGTTTTAAGTGAAGGTTCTCAAGTCCACTTTGGGCACCATTTTGTTATGAGCTGTTTTTCCCGCAGGTCTGGTCCCAAAGCAGCACCAGTTCCAAATAACACACAAAGATGCTATATTAGATATAATTTTGTTGGCCTGTTACTAGCATTTCTTATTAGCTAGCTCTGTCTTAAATATTAACCCATTTCTATCAATCTAAGTATTTTCACATGGCTCATCTTACTGCTCTCTCCAGGCTCTCCATGCTGACTCCTCCCTACTTCTTCCTCTCTCCTCCTTGTCTCCTAGTACCACCTATCTTGCTTTCCTATTGGCCAACAGTGCTTTATTCATTAACCAATACGAGAAACATATTTACAGAATGACACCTCCCATCATATATTTCTTATCTGTTTTACCACGTGGCTTAGTACCTTTTCTCAGTACAACATGTTCATCTAACTCTCTGTGACCCCACCCTTCTTCATCCCCTAATTCTCTGTTTGGCTTTTCCCCTGCTCTTATCCTGCCTTGCTATAGGCCAGACGGCTTCTTTATTAACCGATGAGAGAAGAACATATCCACAGTGTCCATAGGGATTATTCCACCACACTAGCTCGTGTGTACTGAGTGCCCACTCTTCTAACGTTCTGACTAGGTTGCAGACATTACAAAAGTGGTTTGTACCAAATGCTTCTCTGCACTGTAGATAAGCTGTGTGTTACTTGGTGGTGCATTCTCCCCTTTACTGCTTACTGGTTCCTCATAAACTAAGCAGGGCAACTTATGTGCAGTAACAAAAAGCTCAAGGGAAGTCAACTGGGTGTGACACTTACATGTACAAATTTTCTTTAAATGAAAATAATCCCAGTGTTTACTTATATCATTTCATCATTCTACACAAAATGGCCCAGCAGAGACACAGAACTAACTATGAAGCTATTCAAAACTCATTGCCGTTTCCAGTCCACATTGCCACTCTTTGCTGGCGCCCTTGCCCCAGTGACCATTATTTCTCTGGCTCTCTAAGATTTCTCTTTGTCTCTTGGCATGTGTGTGTGTGTGTGTGTGTGTGTGTGTGTGTGTGTGTGTGTGTTTGTGTGTGAGCTTTTGTAGGTATGGTCGCACCTTGAGGAAATACTCCTAAATCAGGAAAAGGGAAATAAAATAAGTCTTCCTATGAAAGATAGGCATGGTATTTTTCCATTAATGGATCATCTTTCCATTAATGTTTGTAAATAACATTTGTGCGCATATACAGCTACAAGAGAATATCATATACATTCACAGCAGGAGCCTGGGACAGGTTAGCTCTCTACAGAGCAGAGTAACTGTTTCCCAAGAGAAGGGATGGGGCCTGAGGTCCTTCTCTACCTCAGGGCTAGAACACTCCTCAGCTCAGCATCCAGGCAAAGGCAGAAACCACCCTGGACATGGGCCCTTAACTTCATCTGGGCTACTGAAAATTCTTGGTAACCCATCCTCTTTGTGGAATTTCCCAGGAGCAAGTCAGTGTGTACAGAAACAGGTAGAAAATCTAATAAAGTAATGGATTCTGCTTGATCAGAATAGACAGACACAGTACTGAGCTTTCGATATGTTGAAAGGCCCTGGTTGGGAACATCTGCCTCGAAATAACTGGTTTATTTTAATGAGGTTAAGAAGCAGAAAAAAACACTGACAGCAAAAGGGAGCAGTGGATGCCATAGGAAAGGGAAAGAGAATACACTGAGAAACAGAACTGAAACTTAACTGGGACAGGGAAGGAAACTGAAACTCAGCCAGAAGCGCAACAAAAACAAAATTCTGACCCTAAGGAGTCCCAGCAGGTAGGCGTCTCAGAGTGAGCATTATCACAAGTCAAACTTCCCCTGGTGATAAGCAGGCTGGAAATGAACGAACGGGCTGCCTGACCTTGTTACTCATCTGAAAGAGGAGCGATAACAACATGTGTCAGCTTGACAAAGCACAGGGCATCCAGACAGCAGGCTTTCGGAAGGCCGCAGGGAGAGCAGACTGGAGCAGGTCCCTGGGCCTCCCCTCTTGGCTCTTGTTCCTGTAAGCAAGCTCTCCAGCCACTAGAGCTTGGGATCGGGGCTGGAATTGCACTGAGTCCTAGGAGCAACAAGAGGGAGCCATGAAAGGGAAGGCTGGGGCATGTTGGCTGAGTTGGCTCAGCAGGTGCCTGTTTGAAGACATAGGAGCAATCCGTCATCCCCAGAGGTCAAGTCAACAGAGCCTGTGGAGCAATGCAGTGAGGGGCAGGAGACCAAGAGGAGGTGAGCAGAGCATAGGAACAGCACATACAAGGCCCTGTCTTCAGGACAGCCCTAAAGATGGCGATGAGGCCGAGAACCCTAGCACTCAGCAGGCTGAGGCAGGAGGACCAGGAGCTTGGCAGAACATGGGCTACATGATGATTTTGAAGTCAGCCTCTCAGACATGAGACCCTGTCTCAAAAAACCAGGAAACAGATTCTACCAATGCCATCTTGGAGTTTTAATAATTTATAATTAAAATATAATTACATCTTTTCTACCCTCCTGCCTCCAACTCCTCTCATGACCCTTACCCCCTTTTCTTAATTATTCTTATATGTAGAAACAAATTGCTCTTATTACATATATACATACGCATATGTAATCATATGCATATCTAATACAACCCCCTGAGTCTGTTTAGCGTTGCCGGTACGCATGCTTTTGGTATTGGATAACCAGCCAGATGGTCCATCCATCCCTGGAGAAGACCAGATCTCCCAATCTCAGCACTCAGTAGTTGCCTGTAGCTGTTCATACGGGGCGGGGCCTTACGAGATTCCCCACATCCACCTTGGCATGTCAGCTGGGATTGTCCTTGTTCCCATCTTGTTTAGTCAACTATCCTGCAGAGTCTGCACTGGTGTGGCCTCCCTGTGGTATCTAGGGGACAGCCACACAGCAGACTGCCCACACCCTGTTCCATAATGTTCCCTGGGCCTTAAATGTGGGGTTGTGCTGGAGATGTACCACGTGGGGTTGGCAGCTCACGGTCAGCTGTTTGCTGCGTTTGGCCAGTTGTGGGCTGTTGTTCGTTCATTTTTCATTTTTATGGGAGGTAAGAGCCACCCTTGCCTGTGGATTTAGGGATACATGTTCAGAATGCAATTAGAAATTACACTGGCTGAGGAAATTTGCAGTAGGTTTTCTCTAAGAGCCATGGCCTCACTGGCCACAGGCGTGCTTTCCCTCCTGTATAGCAGAACTGTCGGTCCACTCGATGGCTATTGGTCACCATGAAGACATCAGTGCCACGGTTACACCTTTAGGGACATATTGCCACGCTGGCCATTGCTGTCATCCATAGGCATCACGCCTTGGAAGGACGATAGGCTGCTTCCCTCCATTCATTGGCAGCTGGCAAAGCAGTCCTGGTACTATGAATGCCAGGCCTCGGCGAGGAGGCCTTCAAGTCAGATCAGCTCAACGCCTCCGAGGCCTATGTCCAAGGGGCACAGATTCTTAGTAATCGGCGACTTATCCTCAAATTCAGGAAGGCAGCCAAGGGCACCAGCAGTAGCCTACATTGTTTGGGGAGCCTCTTGGATTCCCCTGGTCAATAACTCAAAGTGAGGCTTCTCACACCTGGGATGTTTATGATTGTGTCTGGATCTTAGAGGGTGAGCATTGTACCCCCAAGTGCTACAGCTTCACCAATATATACATATGTGTGTATATATAAACAATATGTGTGTATGCGTGTACAAATACACTTACATATGTGTAATCTTAGGCAACTATACAGTTACATGATTCCCAATGGCTTTTCAAGCATCCTTACTGTCATTTATCCTTTCTTCCCTTTCCTCTTCAGTATCACCCTCCCCCGTCCCCAATTAAAGCCTCCCCATCTCCCCCGCTTCTCATATCTCCTTCATCCCGCTATTTCCCTACTTAGAACGTGCCCCAAACGCCCCACCCCACCCTTACTCATGGTCTCTATAAACTCCAGTTTATAGACTCACATCTGAAGAGTTAAAGCTGGTATCCACAAATGAGAGAGAACATGCGTCGTTTGTGTTTCTGGGTCTTAGTTAGCCACACTCAATACATTTTTCCATCATTTTATCTGAAATTTCATGACTTTTAAGTGACTGAATAGTATTGCCTTGTGTGTTTACCAGCCGAAGGACTGCTGTTTAGGTTTTTCATTACCTGGCTGTTGGGAAGAAAGCAGCAATGAACAAGGCAGAGTCGGACTCTCTGGGGTAAAATGTCACGTCCCGGGGGCGTACACTGAGGAGGGGCATAGCTGGGTCACATAGACTTATTTTTAGCTCTTCAAGGGTCCTCCACACTGATTCCCATGGAGGCTGCACAGTTTGCAGTCCTACAAATGGAGAAGGAGGGATCACCTTTCCTTGCGTCCTTGCCAGCATCTGTTGTCAGTTGTTTTCTTGGTTTTAGCCATTCTGTTGCTTTGATTTTTCCTTAATTGCTAAGGGTGGTAAGCACTTTTGAAGAAACTTCTCAGTCATTTTTGTTTCTTCTTTTGAGAACTATCTGTTCAGATCCATAGCCCTTTTCACTTTTATATTTCCTCCATGTATTAAAAACAGATTATTTTATCATATGATACATCCTGATTACTGTCTGGATCTATTCCTTTTCTGTCCGTCATTAGAAAAGACAGTTATCTAAGAGATAACAACCAAACACAACAGAATAAAATATATTAAGATAAAATAAAAACCATCGCATCAGAGTTGGACAAGACAAACCAACAGAAGAAAAAGAGTCCCAAGAGAAGGCACAGGAATCAGAGACCCATTTGCTCACACACTCAGGAGTCCCATGGAAATAAACTGAAAGCAGTGATGTGAGTGCAGAGATCTCATGCAGACCCGTGCTGGCCCTGTGCCTGCTGCTGCCATCTCTGTGAGCCCTCTAAGCTTTGTTCAGTTGATATGGAGCAGTGGTTCCCAACCTGTGGGTTGTGACATTTTGGGGAGAATCACATGACCCTTTCACAGGGGCAGACCATAGGAAAACACAGATTTTTTTACATTACAGTTTGTAACAGTAGCAAAATTAGAGTTATGAAGAATTGATGAAATAATTTTATAATTGGATCCCCACAACATGGGGGACTGTATTAAAGGATTGCAGCCCTAGGAATGCTGAGAAACACTATGTAGAGGTTCTTGTTCCCCCAGTCTTCCATCCACTCTGGCTCTCAAACTCTTCCTGCCTCCTCTTCCAAGGGGTTCCCTGAACTCTGAGGGGAGGGATTTGGTGGAGACCTCCATTTAGAGCGGTGTGTTCCAAGGTCTCAGTCTCTGTGCAATGCCGGCCAAGTCTGTCTTTAAATCGGGTCTTTGCTTTCTTGATTCTTTGTCTTTTGAGTTCTTTGTACAGTCTGGATATTAATTGTGGTAGCTTGAAAGGAAATGGCCCCCAAAGGGAGTGGCATTATTGGGAGGTATGGCATTGTAGGAGAAGGTATGGCCTTGTTGGAGGAAGTGTGTCTCTGTGAAGGCAGGTTTTGAGGTTTCACCTATGCTCAAGTTTTGCTCCGTGTGATACTCAGTCCACTTCCTGTTGCCTGCAAGATGGAGCACTCTCAGCTCCAGCTCTGTGACTTCCTGCACACCACTGTGCTCCCCATCGTGATGATAATGGACGGAACCTCTACACTGTAAGCTGCCAGCTCAATTAGATGCTTTATCAGAGTTGCTGTGGTCATGGTCTCTTCACAGCAACAAAAAACCTGAACTAAGACATTAATGCACAGATGACAAAGATTCTCTCCCACCCTGTGGCTTCCTCTTTACTTGACTGATTTTTCCTTAGCAGTGCAGAAGTTTTTAGTTTCATCAGGTCCCAGTTGTTGGTTGTTGGCCTTAGTTCGTAGGCAAAAGGGTTCCTACTCAGAAAGTCCTTCCCCACACCTATGTCATACAGGGCACAGCCTATGTTTTCTTCCAGCAGCCCCATTTGGAGTCCCATTTGATCCATTTGGAGTCAATTTTTGGGCAGGGTGATAGATGCAGCTCTAATTCTGCTTGTTGATGCTCCATTTTCTCAGCACCATTTGTTGATGTTCCTCCCTTTTCTCCAGTATCGTTGTCATCTTTGTTAAACATCATACAGCTGTACTTATGGGTCTCACATTTGGGTTTTCTGAACCAATTTACAAAAATCAGTAGCTTTTCTATACACCAACAGCAAACATTCTGAGACAGAGATCGTGGACACACTCCCATTTAAAATAGCCTCAAAGAAAGTAAAATAGGAATCAGCCTAACCTAAGAAGAGAAAGACCTCTACAGGGAAAGCTTTAAATGTTTGAAGAAAGAGGTTGAGAAAGGCACAAGAAAATGGAAAGACTTCCATTCTTGTGGGTTGGTAGAATCATTGTTATGACAATGAGCATTCTACCAAAAACAATGTACAGATTCAATGCAATCCCAATCAAAATCCCCTCAGCATTATTTGTAGAATAGAAAATAGAACAAACAAACAAAAAACAAAAACAAAAAACCCTTGAAATGTATAGAGCACCAGAAAAGATGGTAGATAGGCAAAGCAAATCACAGTAAGAAAAACAATGCGGGAAGGATGTCTATTCCAGATTTCAAGATAAATTACAGAGCTGTGGTAATAAAAAACAGTTGGTACAGGCTCAAAAACAGGCAGACCAATTATTAACTTCAACAGGGAGTCACACAATTTCATCTGATATGGGACCCTGCAAATTACATAACCCAGGCAGGTGCTGCATATGAAGACCTATATCAGAAGGTTGGAGGGGAGAGAAGGGAGACAGAGAGATGTGTGACCTTTTCCTTAGCCACAATAAACAGCAAGACAAGGCCAGACCTCCTGCACGCGCACATGATGGGAGATGTCATTCTGTAAATGTTTCTCATACTGGTTAATGAATAAAGCACTGTTGGCCAATACGAAAGCAAGATAGGGACTAGGAGACAAGGAGAAAAGAGGAAGTGGTTAGGAGGAGTCAGCAGAGCCTGGAGAGAGCAGCATGCTGGTCCGTCGCTCCCCGGTAAGATGAGACACGTGTTAATACTTAGATTAGTAGAAATGGGTTAATCATGAAGACAGAGCTAGCCAATAATAACTGGCCAACA
Source organism: Cricetiscus sungorus (assembly GCA_030556225.1). Taxonomy (NCBI): domain Eukaryota; kingdom Metazoa; phylum Chordata; class Mammalia; order Rodentia; family Cricetidae; genus Cricetiscus; species Cricetiscus sungorus. The sequence continues at coordinate 26,650,446 of JANBXA010000367.1, read as the reverse complement.
GCATTATATCAATTACAGAATCTCAGCGTGTTATTTGGGGCTGGCGTTGTGGCGGGACCAGACCGGTGGCTGGCGGGAAAACATACTCGTTACATGCAGACACTGGTTATATTTGAAGGAATCCACTGAGTGTTTGTGGGATGATGGGCTGTGCCTACACAGGAAACTCCACATGCTTGGCTTAAGCCCCAAGCTCAATTCTTGGGAGTGGGCAAGGACCTGGTGCATATAGTCCCGGGGTTTGTTTCTGTTGTTTTGTTTTACAGAGGTTTGGGTTGTTATCGCTGTAAAGAGACGCTATGACCACAGCAGCTCCTACAAAGAAAACATTTAATTAAGGTGACGTTTAATTATAATTTCAGGGGTTCAGCCCATTGTCATCATAACAGGGAGCATGGCAGTGTGCAGGAAATCAACTGTCACTGTGACTGAGGCTTGAGCAAAGAGGACTCAAAGCCTGTCCCCATAGTGACACACTTCCTCCAACAAGACCACACCCACTCTAAGACCACACCTCCTAACAGTGCCAGTCCCTCTGGGGGCCATTTCTTTCAAACCACCACAAGTGGTAAAAATTACACAGCACAAAAGGAACCATCCAAAGGATGCAATTGAGTACCATTTTAGTATACACCCTTTGTAGTACAACAACGTGATATGCACACTTTGTTCTAAAACACTGCCATCACTTCTAAAGGAAACCTGTACCCACTCAGGAGCTGGTCCCACCAAGCCTGATTTCCTGCCAACCTCAAATTGGTTTTGTGCTTTCATGGGTTTTGCTATTGTTGATGGACCGTCTAAATAGAATCCTGCATTAGGTGACATCTTGAATCTAGTTTCTTTCCCTTGACACGTTTTTTGAGGTTCTCTCACATTTCCAGTGATGCATGAGGCGCTGCAATATTGTGGTTTATTTACATATCGTGTATACTTCTCAGCTTTAGTTTGGCTGTGTCTCAATACGTTCACTGTAAGGTGAGAATTGTGTATGTTGAAGGTGAAGTTCGTACTGTATATAACATCGGAGCTTAGCTACATGGTGTGTCCCATGGCATCTGCTGTCGCCACGAGTGAGCAAGGCTGACTGGGAACTGTGACTTGCTTCCCAGCAGCTTCAGACATGATCTTCCTGAACATAAGCCTGGGAAAGAGGCAACCTCCAGCTCACAGGCTGTCAGATGAGTGCATATGGCTTTCCCACTAGAGTTACAACCCTAAGTCAACGGCTAGAGTGATTGTTCAGCAAAGCGGTAGGCATGAAGACCTAAATTCAGCTCCTCTGCACCCACGTAAAAAGCAAGCCATGGTGGGACATCTGCAATCCCAGCACTGGAGATGCAAAGAGAGACAGAGGATACCTGGGCTTGGAGACCAGCCAGTGTAGCCAAATCAGCAAGGTCCAGTTTCACTAAGAAACTTCAACCCAATAAATAAACAAATAAGTAAAAATAAGGTGGAGAGCAATTGAGGAAGACACCCAACATTGACCCCACACACACATATGTATACACATTCAGTGTTTTATCAAACTGTCATCAAGCCAGAAATTGACTTCATAAACCGCATTTGGTTTATTCATTTACCTTGTTGATGAACATAGCACACCCTGGTCCTCTGGCTTTGACAGTCTTTCTGCCCCTCTTCTGCAATATTCCCTGAGCCCCGGGCGCAGAAATGTTTTGTAGATGTATCTATTGGGAATGGGCCCCACAACTCTGCATTTTGATTGGCTGTGGCTTTCTGTAGTGGTCTCTGTTTCGAAGTTTTGTTGATGCGGAGTGAGAGATTGTTGTTAGGGATTATGCCGGTTTTGTAAAGTGATGGTTTGTTCACTAGCCCTCGGTAGTTGGCCAGACTTTCAGCACCAGGCGTGGTTTCCCTCTTGTTGAGCAGGTCTTAAGTACAATCAGAGATCGGTTGGTTACCACCAAGGTATTTTTGACACTACTGTACCCTGAAGATTATCATGGGATGCTGGTCATTGTTGTGGTTCTTAGGAGTCATAGCTGGGTAGGACTGTTGGTTTGCTTCCCTCCTTTGGAAGTTTGCATGGTGCCTTCTGGTACTGTGAAATCAGGAAAAAGGCTTTTAGGACACTGGGACCTACGTCTGGAGTGCATGGATCTTCAATAGGGATTCCCCTTCCACTTCTAGGCAGTAACGAAGGGCAATAGCAATTGGTTGTGTGTTTTGGGAGTCTCTTGGACAACGGTGACCAACAACTTCAAGGAGGGATTCTCATGCCCGGTACTGACGGCTTTTGTAGCAAGCTTTCTTGTTGAACCCTTTGGACTGCCAGCCTGCAAACAATGACCCAGAGGTTTATTATTAATTATGAAAGCTCAGCCATAGCTTAGGCTTGTTTCTAACTAGTTCTTACATCTTAAATGAACCCGTTCCTATTCATGTGTGTCCTGCCACATGGCTTGTGGCTGTCATCTCTCCTCCCGCACGTCCAGCTTCCTCTGGGTCTGGTTGGTGAAAACTCCGCCTTTCTTCTTCCCAGAATCCTCTCTGTCCGGAAGTCCCACCTACACCTCCTAGCTATTAGATGTTGAGCTTTTTATTACACCAATCACAGCAACACATCTTCACACAGTGTATAAATATCACACAACAGTTATTGTCAGATGATCTTCGGCTCTTGGAGGGAACAGTGTCAGTCTAGATGGGAAAATTTCATTTAAATTATGTATGCATATTGTATGTATCACAGGTATTTTATAGGTAGACAGTTAATCCTATGATCCCTTATGATTTTTCCAGATATCCTTACAGTTATTACTCTCCTCCCTCCTTCTTTTGTGCTTGTCTCCCTCCCCTCTCCCTAATTATAGTCCCCCATTTTCCATACCCCCCATCAGGATCAGATTGCTGTACCCTGTTATTCCTCTCTCTATTGCTCCCTCACTCAGCTACCCCAGCAATGGTCCCCTTTTGATTTCCAAGTGTCTGCATTACTCCAGAGTACGTACTTACATCTGAAGGTTTGGAACTTGGAGCATGTGATGTTTATCTTTCTGGGGCTGGATTGCTCACGCACTGTGATCTTGTCCAGTTCCACCCATCCTGGAGAGGGATGTGACATCAAGACTATGGTCTTGATGTCATCCCTGCCATGCCAGGTGACGTGGTACATGTTAGTACTCAGGCATCTGTACTGGCCTGCCATTGGGGTTCTCAGAGGATACACCCTCAGCTGCTGCCACTAAGAGCACCACCCGTGCCTACTCACTAAGTACCCTTTGAAAAGGCTCAGCCCACCTCCCATCCCCCCTCTCTTTCTCTTCCTCTCTCTTCCTTTCTCTCTTTCTCTGCCTCCCTTTCCTCTCTCCTGCTGCTCCTGTCCCCAGAGGCCAATCTCCCCCTCCCCTTTCCCCTTTTCCTGACCCTTTCCCCCTAAAACCCCTCAGCATGAAATCTGTCTGTGGAATGGGATCTTTCTCACTTGAGCTGCTATTTAAAATTACAAGAGTGCACCCTTGCATGTGCCTGTCGTCCCATTAACAACTTCTTTGGAGAAATAGGCATGAAGTTGTTTGCCTGGTTTTTAATTTAATCTTTTTTGTTATTGAATTGTGTTTTTTTATGTCCTGGTTACAAATATGTTCCAGATACATGGTTTGCATACGTTCTCTCTCAGTGTGTTAGGTTGTCATTTGTTTTCTCAATAATATCTTTTTATGCACTGCCTTTTCTGTTTGTTTGTTTTTCAATACAGGGTTTCTCTGTGTACCCCTGGCTGTCCTGGAACTCTCTCTGTAGACCAGGCTAGCATCAAACTCAAAGAGATTTGCCTGCCTTTGCTTCCTGAGTGCTGGGATTAAAGATGTATGCCAACACACCCGTTTTTATGGTTTTGCTGTTGTTGTTGTTTGTTTTTTGTTTGTTGATTTTTGAGACAGAATCTCACTAAGTATCCTTCACTGGCCTGGAACTCATGATGTAGGGCAGACTTGTCTCAAACTCACAGAGATCTTATTGCCTCTGTCTCCAAAGTGCTAGGATTAGAGATACACTGCCCCACTTGGATTCCATTCTGGTGTGTGTGTGTGTGTGTGTGTGTGTGTGTGTGTGTGTGAATTCCAATAGACTTTTATTTTGTTGACTTTATTTGGAGCCATGTCAGAGTCTGGTATCAAAAAGGAGGCCATAAAGTCTTACCCTCTGCTTCCTTCTGAGAGTGTCACAGTTTCAGTTTGTGGATTTAGATCTTTGGTCTATGTGAACTCATCTTTTTGTGTAATATAGACCAGGCAGGATGGTTTGAAAGAAAATAGCTCCCAAAGGAAGTGGAGTGGCGGTATTAGGAGGTGTGGCCTTGTTGGAGGAAGTGTGTCACTGTGAGGGCGGGCTTTGATGTCTCTTTGCTCTTCCCTCAGTGTGTCTGTTAGTCAACTTCCTGTTGTCTGCAAACCAAGATGTAGCCATCATCACATGCTACCATGCTCCTGGCCATGATGATAATGGATTGTACCTCTGAAACTGTAAGTAAGCCACCCCAATTAAAAGTTCTCTTTGTAAGAGTTGTCCTGGTCATGGTGTCTCTTCACAGCAATAAAAACCCTAACTAAGATACCAGAGGTCCAACTTCTTCCTTTCACATGTGGCTATCCTTTGGTGGGGGAGAATATTCTTCTGTGTTCTGTTGTCTTGGTATTGTTGTTGATTAGTCACAAATATTTGGTGTTGTTTCCATTCTACTCATTGGTCCATATACCTTATCATTTGTATATAAGTGTGTCAGATTGGCCCACGTCTTGTCTTCTACAGAGACAGAATACATCAGTGCATTCTGGTTAGAGATCAAATGTGTAGTTATCTTAGTCTGTTTTCTGTGGCTTTACCAGACAATCTAGGTACTCTATAACGGCAGGATGTTTATTTGGCCCTGTCTTATGGGCCAGGGAAGTTCCATTTTGAGAGGCTGTGTCTCATGAGGCCCTTATCCTGCTGGAATTCACAACAGAAAGTAGAATGAGTCCATGACAATGGAGGAGGCAAAAGAGAACTGAGAAAGTCAAACTTGATTTGGTAACAACTCATTCTCAAGGCAATTAATCCAGTTTCACAAGAGACAGAACTCATGAAGGCAAGGAAGGCATGAGTCTTTGAAGCTCCTGGTTTCCTGAGGCCAGCACTTCTCATGAAGTCTCCATACAGTCAGATTGAGAAAGGAAGGTTCCAACACAGGAATGGAACACACTCACATAGTAGCAATCATTTTTGGATCTTTTGGTAACAGAAGAGTGCTGTTAAAATTAGGCACGAGTGCTGCCAACAAGTACACTGAGAGGGCAGGGCTAGGGAATTTCTCAAGAACTTGAAATGAATGTTTAAAGAGAAACAGCCTAATGCAATCTTACTTGGCAGACCCATCCAAGAAGCGTAGCTTTTATTATCTTTGTGGATGAATTCATTCTACAAATCCAAGATCACCATGTCAAGAAAAGGAAGATGTATCAAAGACACTGCAAGCAACTCAAAAATTTTCTTTGTGGTAAAAGCATGCACAGGGCTGGGGGGAGCGTTAGGATGGATTGGCTTGACATCAGCATAAACAATCTCTGCATTCTCAGACTTTGAATGTGAGAGCTTGCTATTTATTAGTTACATTTCTGTTGCTGTGATAAAACACCGTGACCCAAAGCTATTTAAGGTAGAAAGGGTTAATAGGCTTACAGCTGCAGAGAGCTTATGTGTATAGTGGCTTGAGAGCAGGAGCAGAAGCAGAGAGATGAATTTCATCAGAATGGGAACAGGAAGTGAGGTGATGCTGAGTCCTTAAAGCTTGTCGCCAGTGATGTAATTTCTTCAACAAAGCTGTACATCCTGAAGGTTCTGGGACTTCCCTAAACAGTGCCAACATCTAGGGACCAAGAGTTTAAACATATGAATCAATGGGGGACAGTCCTCATCCAAACCACAGCAGTGGCTAAATTATCTAAGACTAAATCTAGTTTAACTATATGTAATAAAGCTTCTTAAAAATCATTTCATGAACAAAAAATCCCTGTCTCAAAAAACAAAAAATCATTTCATATTTTAATTGAATACAAATTATTATTTATAGTCTATTATGTATATTTGTAACTAGATTATTACAAATCATTGTTTATATTTATATCATTGATATGTAACTATTTAGACATTTAAAAATAATTTTCTAACAACAATTCATTGAGTGTTTGTTTTATGTACCACGCTAGGTGATACTTGTGAACTCATTCAACAGATGCTATATGATTGCCTTGGATGAGCCATCATGTACTATGGGCATAAGGGTGGGACACAGGTAGGCTATTCCTTCCTTGATGGGTCTTGTAGGTGATCTAGGTAGAAGAGTTGCAAAATGTTCAGATGGCTCAGCCTGCTCCAGCTCTACTGGTTTATCCTAAGGTTTCAGCCTCAGCTTCCCTGCTAACTCAATCCACCATCTATCTGCCCACATCCTCATTAACCTATCAGTTTAGCCAAGGCCCATGGGAAGTTTTCCATATAAGATTTGACCAATGTGCTAAGGGAACCCTAAAAAGAACAAGAAAAGAAGAAAACACCAAATCAATGAGATAACAAGTTTATTGAACATGTATCAGTGGTTCTCAAAAGAACAAGATGCCCTCCTGTCTACATTTCCATGAAACTCTTTTCCTAGACCCGGTTTTCTACATGTCACTCTAACATCCTGAACTCATGTTTGAATAAACCTTCTGTTCTTAGATCTATCCCCTAACCTCTGGGAGGGGTGCTGGGCAGAACTGCTAGCAGCGGCTATAGCCCACATGTCTAAATATTTAACAGTTGTAAATCCAGTCAACCCTTAAATCATGTGTTATAGCATCCTTCCTTGATTAAATATAACTTTACGGTGACTTAGAGACAGGTCCGAACCTTGGCTTTCCTGCCCAATCCTCTGCATTCTTGTCTTATTTCATGGGATATTGTTGAAATCTGGCTACTCCAGCCAGTAGCCAAGATCCATCTCACTCCTTCCTTCCTTTTTTCCTTCCTTCCTTCCTTCCTTCCTTCCTTCCTTCCTTCCTTCCTTCCTTCCTTCTTTCCTTCCTTCCTTCCTTTCTCTAATTTTTAAAACTATTCACTCATATATTATACCCCAACCCCAGTTCCCCCTCCCTCCACTTCCCTATCTCCCCTCTCCCCCAGACACAATGAAAATGGATGGCCCAGGTTATCCAGCTTCTCAGAGTGCCTCTGTTACAGTTTCCTCAGAGTTCTACATCTAGAACAGCTCCAAGACTACTAGATGAGATGTTCCTGCCTCATAGACTATTCTAGCTAAGACTTGACCAATATCTTAATTTTATCAGGGTCTGCCAAAGATGACAGCTCCCCCAGACAACAGGAAGCACTATAGAGAACACAACACCCACATTCCCAAGAGATGGAGTAGATGGTTTTTGGTCATTCGGTGGGCTATAAATGTTTGTCATTGTTTAGGGGGTTTGGGTATAAATTGTTATTGGTCATGGTCAGAAAAAAGGCTGAACAAAAGAGATTTGATTCAGGGACCTATTTCTGAAGAGGGGATATAGTAAAAATTATGGATAAAAAAGAGAGATTGTTGCGTCTACTTTTGGTTTGGATTTTGGTATAATGATACAGATTTAAGCTATTTTTGTTATGCTATACATATGTTTATCTTATTGTTTAAGATATTATACCTATACAGCTCTTTTAAAAATATAAAGTTTTGGTCCTTGAAAGCTATTTAGGACAATAAAGAAATATAGGTTACTATTTAGTCACCTATAGCAATCAAACTTATGTTAGGTAAGTTTTCAAGGTCATACAAAGTTATATTTTAGATAGCTGATGTCAACACTTCAAAGACCTACAGATATGGTTTTTAATGTGTTTTAATAACATAAGGCTTCTCATGACAGTGAGACACATCTGTTTCTGTCAGCATCAATTTACATTCAGAAAAGAATGATAGGCATTGAAGAACCTGCATGTGGAGTTTGCTTTCTTTATGGCAAAAGCTAGGAAAAGAAACTGTGCTTGCCTCAACCTCTGGCAGTGTGCTGTCCAACCCAACAAGCAGGACACAAAGAAAGCAACTGCTGAACTTTGCCGAGACAAGATAGGACACTCTTTCAAGATCCCTGCTTTACAGAAAAGTCTGCCAGTTATTCCAGGCCTGGAGGCCGAAGATGGATGCCCCAACATTACCTAGTAACTTGGGTGAGTGTCCAGACAGCCAGCTGTTTCTGTCATTTCTATTGTTTTTGGAAGTTGTTTGATCTGCACTTCCTGTTTAGTCAAGAAACAGTTTATCCTTCTTGGGTCTCTGATGGAGATTGAAGACTAGATAGTTATAGTTTTACAGTTTTCCTTGTTACCAAATTCAAAAAAGGAATATATAATATACATACATACGTACATACACATATATGAGATGTAAAGTTTATAAGGTTGATAGACGTAATAGCCCCTCCAGCCTCTCTATTCTAGCCTGCCTTTCCTCATAGTCTATCTTAATTCGCTCTGTGCTACTGTAACAAAACATAGGGTACTAGGTACTTCATGAATGAAAAAATAATGTATTTTGGCTCATGGTTGCTGAAGCCGAAATATCCAAGCTGTTGTGACATGTGATGTGAGAACAAGCAAGAGCGGTGAGTAGCAGCTGAGGAAATGAGCAAATGTGTAGGGCGGCCCTGTTTCATAAACACTGGCAACTCAGTCTAGTGAGAGAAAGAAGTCACAGCCTTGAGGAAACACGAATCCGTGTGTGTGTGTGTGTGTGTGTGTGTGTGTGTGTGTGTGTGTGTGTGTGTGTGTGTGTGTGTGCATGTTGAGGTCAGAGGGCAGCTCTCCAGGGTCAGTTCTGTCCTGCCCTGTGGCTCTCAGGGACTGAACCCCAGCTGTCAGGCTTGGCAGTGAGCTGTCTCATGGCCAGCACTAATTCCTTGAAGTCACCTAGCAATGGCTCTAAGGAAATGGGACTGACTCCATCCCCTGCCTGGGTGGTCCATAGCCTAGACTGAGCTCAGCTACCTACCGGGCCCACATCCGGGCCTTGGGTTGGCCAACTGTAGCATCTTCCTCATGTGGGACCTGCTGGAGCTGGTGAAGGGACTGGTGCTGTGGAGTAACACCCAAAGGATCTCTAAGACTCAGGGGGGCCACGGGATATCCCAGAGGAATTCCCGTGAGGACCCAGCGATGATGGTGAACCAGAAACCAGAGGCCTTGAACCTGTAAAGCGTGTTTAGCTGGGAACTCTGTTTCGGCACCCCGCACCCCCACCCTGCCTTCAGAAAGCAGGACAAGCATCCCCAGCCACTCAAGACTGTACCCACAGGGACTTTAAACTGCCTCCTGGAGAACCGCCACGTGGGTTCAAGGTCTCCTCTCACTGCCTCATCTCTGGGGGTCAGGGAATGTTTCAGCAATAAAGCCGGTCTCTTGAGAGACTTACTATCAGGGTATGGAAACCTTTCAAAGCTGATTGGGCAAAATGGTATGCTGTGTGACGACACGAGGCCCCCAATGCCACCAGGATGAATGAAGGGGTGTTGGAGAGCGGGGAAAGAGGTGAAGGGAGATTTGTTGTTGGTTGTTTGGGGTTCCTTTCGTTCTTGCTTTTGTTTGTTTGCTGGTTTTGTTTTTCTTTTGTTGGGGCACTACAGGGGTGAGGCAAGAATTAGGGGTGACCAGGAGGGGAGTGGAGTTGGAGTATGTGACATGAAACTCCCAAAGAATCAACAAAGAAGTTAAATTGAGAGAAAGAAAGGAAGAAAGAAAATAGTTGCGAGCCACTGTAAGGTGCTTTCATTTTTTCCTTGCAAAGTTCTGGGCAGTGTGTCCTCCCAAGGGGGGCCTCTTTTGGCTTTCTTACAGGAAGACGACACCTCAACATCTCATGTAGAAACTTTGCTATGTTGACATCCACGTTCCCTCAGGTTAAAAAGTCCCCTCATTGTCGTTTTGAATGGTTCAACATGTTCTCAAAATAAATTTTTCTTAAAAATTCAAGAAAAAAGGAAAATAAAAGCATTATGGGCGAGGAATTATGGAAGGGGCTAGCTTAACACAGCTGGAAGAAGGGATAGCTTAACACAGCCTAGAACCTGTGATTCCTACCCCAGATTGACCTGGTACAGACACTCTTAATCAGGAATTCTGCTTCTGTGTTTAAACCCTTCACAAAGGGTTTAAAACTTGTCAGCCCACACAGAGTCAACATAGTGTCCTGTAATAAAGAAATAGTTAGAATGGGGAAAACTAGCATTAATATTATACAGCTATTGAAATTACTTAGTACTACATTTTTGAGTAGGACTAGGTTTCTGTTCTATGAGGTAGAAAAGACCAAGATGTTAATTCTACCTTATTAATTTATCATTGCATTTATATGTGTGTCTACATATATTTGAAACATACATAAACATAATATTGATAATTATGTCTCAAGGTATTGGCAGTGCGCTGCTCCCCTCCGCCCCGGCCCCGGATTTTCAGCTATGGATATGTAGAATAATGATACAGACACTTAGGACTGATGAAAACGTGCTCTACTGACTGCTCAGCCAGGGACCAGCTTCCTTGCCTAGGTAACATGAAGGCATGGAAGGCCAAAGCCAGTGCAGTAAGGAAAGCAAGGTCCCACAAAGGGAAGGCACACATGAACATACTTACAAAGGAAGTAAAGCACTCGTGTTTGCCTCTTTGTGCTCTGTTGTCTCTTAGGTGAGCAATAAGTTGAGAATTGGGATGTTCTCATTTTGTTCTCCCTTCCCCCACCCAATAGCTTTGTTTATCTCTGGCCCATTGCGGACAGTGTAAGCTCTGAGAATCTAAGAGCTTTTATGGTTTTTGTTCCAGAGCCCAGGAGTATGCTTGCCACACACCAGATACTCAGTATCTGAGCTATTTTATTGGTAATTTTTAATTAAGAACCTCTGCTGTTGTTTGAGATCCAGGAATTGTCATGGAGTCCCTGCTGACCTGGGACTCACTGCTCTGACCTTGTAAGGCTAACCTTGAACATACTTTGCTCCTAACCTGAGATGATGCTGAACCTGAGACTTACCACCAGGTCTAATTGGCCCTGTTTATTCAATATGAAACCCTATGGTGTTTGTGCATTTAGTTAATTTAACTAAATACTTATTTATTTTTTCTTCTTAAAAAAAAAAAAAACGAACAGGAATATGGGCGGTTGTGGCACATGCCTTTAACCCCAGCACTCAGGGAAGCAGAGGCAGGCAGATCTCTGTGAGTTCAAGGCCAGCCTAGACTACAAAGCTACTCAGAGAAACCCTGTCTCAAAAGAAAAAAGAAGGGGGGACACAGTTGTGACACTGTACTGAGAAGGCAGACAGACCAATCCCTGAGGCTCATTGGCAGCCACCTAGGGCCAAAGGAAAGAACAGCTGGGGTATGGGATGCTGACTTCCAGGTATGACCTGGCCCCTGGGCTTGTCAACATCCTGTCACGGAAAAAGAGGCTTATAGGGAGGGCGTATCCCTCCCTGAGGATGGAAACACGTTAATAATTGCTGAAGGGAGAGAGAGTGAGGTGTTCCTGAATGATGTGCCCAAGGTAAGGTGCCCGTGCTCCTATAAGCCAAAGCCTCTGTGCTCCTGTAAGCAATTCTAATGAAACTCATCGGGCCACCAATAATAATAACAATAATAACAACAACAATAACAACAACAACAACAACAATAATAATAATAACTTTTTTAAAAACACGAAAGTAGAAGTGGAGGAGTTTAGAAAGGTGAAGATTATAGGGAGTGAGAAGGGGACAAGACAGTGACAGCCTGCAATTGGACTAAAATGCATTGTGTATATGTATGAAAATGCCATTACTATGTACAAAACAAGAATGAACATTATGGGCTGGCAAGATGGCTTAGTAGTGAAGGTGCTTACCGCCAAACCTGATGACCCGCGGATGACCCACAGAATCCACATGGTGGCAGGAGAGAACTAATTCTCACAAACTGACTTCTGACCTCCACCTGTACCACATGACGCATGGCACACCCCGCGTGAATAAGAAACACCCTAAGAGAATAAGAATAAGGTATGAGCTACCTTAACACAGCGTCATACATCGCGTGCTGCCATGGATGTTCAGGCTGAAACGAGAAGAGCTTCGGAGACGGACAGCTGGGGACTGTGACCCTTTGTACGCCAGATGTCGTTCAGGCTCTGTCTTCCTCCCCCGGTGGGGTGGGGGCTGTTTTGTTCTGAAATTGGGCGTTTCAGATGCTGCCTCTTGCTGGATGTAAACTTTCTGCGTGAAGTGGGGTAGGGTTGTCAATCTTAAGTTTTGGGGTGCTGCAAACACAGTGAAGTCTGAGGAGGCAGCCTGACTATTTTTTTGAGCCTTAACAAACAAACAACAAACAAACAAAAACAAAAGAATGAAAACTGATAGGATGGAAAAATATAGTCTAATTTTCAAGTGATCCCAGGAAGCTGGGAGTCTTAAGTTCCCAGCTGAGGGTCACCTACTTTAATGTTTACCGTAGCCTGTGAGTGAATGGACACAGGAAATGAGCCGTGTTGCCAAATCCAGAAGCCCGTGCCAAAGCAGACTTGGCTTGGATGCTTTAAATTAATTGGTCCGTACTGGATGCTACGAGGTGATTGGTTCGCGATGCGCAGGCATTGTTGTAACCTTATAAAAGCTGTCTCAATTCTGTGCTGGGGGCCGTTCGTGGATGAGCCTACCACCCTGCATGGTGTGTGGCTGACGACCCCAGTATTCTGGAACATAAAGAACCTCATGCGTTTGCATCAAGACCGCTTCTCGTGAGTGATTTGGGGGGGGTCGCCTTTCCTGAGTGGGAGCGCGAGGGACCACGCCCTCGCGGGTCTTATAAAACCTGGCCGGGCCCTCTTTTATACTACTGTACTAACCTGCTTTCTTTTCTAAAGAATGCATTATTTTTAATGTGTTTTCCTTTCACCTGCTCTAAGGAACACTAAATTCTGTTCCATTTGAAAACGGCAGTGTGAAATATATGATTTATATGACAAAAGAAGGAGTTAAAAATTTTAAAAGGTTTATAGTTCCCGGCAAACACCGATGCATGTGTGACCTTTGCAGAGCTGTCAGGTCAGGACACAAAAAGTCAAGGACCTGGCACAGTAACTCAGTTCATCTTTGGTGGGTACAACACATCTCTCATTCAAACCATAGCCCAGCAAAAACATCACACCTGTATACTAACGACCTACTTTATCCTCAGAGATCTTGAAGACGTGTCCCCCACCCCCACCCCCAGGATCTGTAAGAATCTACTTTGTGTGCTATGAGTGGTTGGTGTAGTCTTGTCCTTGTAAATAATTGTCTGTGAATACTTTTATTTGTACAGATTTTTAATTAATTTATTTTTAGAGATTCTCTTTCTCTCTCTCTCTCTCTCTCTCTCTCTCTCTCTCTCTCTCTCTCTCTCTCTCTCTCTCTCTCTCTCTCTCTCTCTCTCTCTCTCTCTCTCTCTCTCTCTCTCTCTCTCTCTCTTGGGAACAGTTCAAAACACACCAAAGAAATATATTATACATTTTGGTGAGAAATTGTCATTTATGATCCATGACTTATTTAAGAAAACAATAAAAGAAAATGAGAAAATATAAAATACACTTTTACGCTTCCTTCAATAGACAAGGTAATGTGGCAACCCAAGACGCTTCCTGAGTGTCTTTTTTGCCTTGTGTTGATGAGATTATGAAGTTTACAGAATACTTCAGGGCACGGTTTTGTTACTTAGATGCCTTTCAATGTTGTTACTGTAACTATGACAGTGCAGACCCTTCTCTACAAAGAGAAAGACCTTGAATATAAAATAATTCTACATAAAAAGGAGTGGCCAGATATTATGGCACAGAAATGTAATCCCAGATATCAGGGACCGAAGCAGAGGGATCACAGATTCAAGGCTTGCCTGGTTACAGAGTGATTTCCAAGCTAGTTGGGCAACTTAGTGAGACTTTGCCTGGAAACACAAGTTGAGAGCTCAGTGGCAGAGTGCTCCTGTTGTGCTCTGGGCCACAGTACCACACACAGAAAGCCAAAGAGATCAGGGCACACTGATGCCCGGCCATGGATGACAGGGGCTGCAATGGCAAGAGAGCAGGTGCCTGGCAGTGAAGGAAAGGCCTCAGAGGAGGCCAGGCTCATATCACCCCCCCTCGCACCCCTCCCCCCCCCCCGGGCCATGTAGCTTCAATAGTGTTCAGCCACTCACTCCGAGATGGTTTGCTTCGGCAGCACTGGGAAATGAGTATAGAATCTCACTGTATGACCTTTGTCCCTTGTGTCCCTTGAAAGTCAACGCTGCCTCTCTATCTGGGTCAGCTCAAGCATCTGTGAGTCTCTTCCTGGCCTCCAGGCTGAGCTGGCTAGCTTCTCTTGGCAGTTGAACCGGTGTCTGTGCGCAGAGTGGGTGCCTCATCCACCCACAGATCTGCTTCTTGGAGGCACTCTGAGTAGGCCTCTGAGTGTGTCTCAGAATGCATTTTCTGGTCTGTATCCCCAGTGCTCAGGGCGGGGCTCAGCAGTGTGTGTTTAAATGAACAGATAAACTGACGTAGCACCAACACCCCCACTCCTGGTACCAAAGTCTGGACCAGCAGCCCTCTGAGTCCAAGTGTACTTCCGTTCAGCTAGATTTGTGTCTCAGGGCCTCCTGGTGCATGGTCATAACCTCCTGGGTAATGTCAGTTAGGTATCATGTTAACAACTTTATCACAGTGTGAAAATGCTATTTTTCCTGCCATACATCGTAAGCAGTGAACTATAGCTAAACTTTCACTGGGCACAGTCTGAAAGAAAATAAATTTAAAAGTGTCATTAGAATGACACTTTTATTCTTTAGAAAATATATAATGCATTTCAATTACGTTCTCCCCAAGATGTTCACCAGGCAAAGTTATACTTTTGTGTGTCAGCAAATCCATTCATTAACTTTACAAATGCCCATTAAATGCTACTTCTGGGGCCAGCACAATTTTGATACTAAGGATATAGCAATGCACTAGATGAATTACTTTTGTATAAAACTCAATGGTGCATATTGTTTTAAAACTATCCCACAAAAAACTTTAATAGAATACATTAAATGTTTCAATAAGTTCTACAATTGAAGAGTATTGAAAATACTTTAATATTAATTACAGTGCAATGAAGTTCACAATTAAATATAAACCAGGAAGTTATTTGTGTTTCCTGCCATATAGAAAGAAAACAAATGTAGCTGGGCGTTGGTGGTGAATGCCTTTAATCCCAGCCCTCGGGAGGCAGATCTCTGTGAGTTTGAGGACAGCCTGGTCTACAGAGCAAGTTCTCTGTATTGCTTAGGACTGGCTCCAAAGCAATACAGAGAAACCCTGTCTCAACCCCCCCAAAAAAATACAGAGATAGAGAGAGAACAAATGCTATTTATCACTTGCTTCTTTTAAGTCATAGTGCAGAGTGGTAGTAGCGTTTTTCCTTCAGTTGCTAACCTCCGCCCCATTTCTCCCCTTCAAGCTTCTGTCTGCCCCATTTCCTACCCGCCTGACCTCTATAGTCAGTCATCTGTGGGGATAAGCAGAGCGAAGGAGTCTTAAGGTCCCTGCAATCAGGAGGCGCTGCCTCCTCGGGAGCCTTGTTAATAAGACCCTCTACCTTCCGAGGCTTTTCCCTCTTTCCTTCTTGTGTTGGGAGGGGAGGGTTCCCTCTTCCCTTATCCTTGACTCATTTTGTTGTTCCTTTCTCCTGTATGACACCAGTGCCTACTTTGTCTCCTCACTCTGCCTGTACCTCAGATTGTTAACTCAGCCAGCTGCTCCAGATCTGTCTTCCACTGATTTCTACATCTCCAACAAACCCAGCTGGTGCAAGGGAAGGTTATATTTAACTGTGAGACATGCTGTAAGACTGAGTAAAAGAAGGTGAAAAATGTGGATTTTGAACAGAGAGATTTTTAAAAGCAGATGAAATAATAAAACAAGAAGGAATTAACTATCACACGCCAGCAAGCCACATGCTGTGGAAGAATGCATGGTTCTCTGCTCTGTGAACAGACCCCCATCCCCTGACGCCTTCAACACTCTTACTTCACCCTGTGGTGGGTAATGCTTTACATGGTGTTTAGTAAGAGCTTATTAGTAAGATGAAAAAGAGATTGTTCCCGAAAGAAGAAGGAGGAGGAGGAGGAGGAGGAGGAGGAGGAGGAGGAGGAGGAGGAGGAGGAGGAGGAGGAGGAGGAGAAGGAGGAGGAGGAGGAGGAGGAGGAGGAGGAGGAGGAGGAGGAGGAGGAGGAGGAGAAGAAGAAGAAGAAGAAGAAGAAGAAGAAGAAGAAGAAGAAGAAGAAGAAGAAGAAGAAGAAGAAGAAGAAGAAGAAGAAGATAGTGAATTGGAATCTTAAAAAATTAACCAGATGGTGTAGAGAGATGCCTAGGGTATGTCTTCTGTAGCTATAATGTTATATTTTGATATTTTGCCTCTGTCTAAATGATACTCTGATTTGAGTATCATTTATTTGGGGGGGTGGAAAATTGAATGAAAATGCAGATGATGAATTTTAGAGCAGCATTTTGTTTCTCCCCCCCCCCACTCCCATATCCTCTTTAGGCTGTAAGAATGAAAACAAGTTTAATTAATTACCAAGTATGAACAAGTGTGAACAGCCTTTGAATTTATCAGGAACTGTCTTGGTGATTTTTTTCTTTAAATATAGACCACTTCACAGATTTGCGTATCATCCTTGGACAGAGGCGGTGGTATAAAACGCAGTAGTGCATCTTGTTTCAAAACCGTCACACGAAAAACTTTCATAGAATACAATTTTAGCATATGAGCTGTTGAAGCAATCACGTTCCAGGGATATCTGTAAGGATTACAAGGAGGCCATCCCACCAGCTCTCACCAGACAGGAAACATGGTCAGCATCACACACTGATGCATCTCAGAGATGGGTCTTCCATCTGTACACTGAGGAAGCTGATAGGGTGTGCCAGCAGTGAGCTGTGGCATTCTGATTTTGCCACAGTTAGTAGAGCATCTCTGTCAGTATAAGATTTCCCAAACGGTTAGTATTCCCTTAACATGGAGGAAGACAGAATTCGAGATTTTTATATCCACTGAAACAGATGGTTATAATTTAAACTTCATGAAATACGGGCAACAGGGCTGGGGGTGGGGTGGGTGGGGAGTGAAGAGAAATGTAATAATAAAAAAAAACCCTAAAAATCCCAGTTTCATCTTTTCCAGGCCAAAGCCTGCAGGGTGGTTGTATAAATAGTTCCAAGACTCTCATCTATTTACCTTCCTTCCTGGAGATGATCTGTTGGGTGTCTGTCTGGACACATCTAATGGTTAGCCAGATGGCATTTCCAGAATCACTTTTTCTAGAAAGCCAAGTTCTTATCAGATACAGTGGCACGATCTCAACGGTGGGAGGCGGGGGCGGGGGAAGCAATGTTGATCTCAATGGTGGGGGGAGCAGTGTTGATCTCAGTGGTGGGGGAAGCAGTGTTGATCTCAGTGGTGGGGGAAGCAGTGTTGATCTCAATGGTGGGGGAAGCAATGTTGATCTCAGTGGTGGGGGGAGCAGTGTTGATCTCAGTGGTGGGGGGAAGCAGTGTAAAACCAATGGAATGAAGACAAAGGAAGAGGATTAAGAAGGTCACAGGAAATGTTTAGTTTTAAAAGCAACAGCTGAGGGCAAGACTAGAGAAACCTTGTGTGTATTGCCTGTCACAGCTCTTACACGGCGTTGCCCTGAGCCTGCCTTAAGGTATGTTTCAGCTGTGGTGTGCATGCCGTTTGAGGGCCTATAAACGTGTCGTAGCCAGAACCGTCAGCTGCAAGACTGCAAGCTGATTTGAGGTCAAACAGATTGCAAACCAGCAGGTGCAGGCTCAGTTCACGCTGGCAACAGACCCTGGAGTGTCTTCTGTACGGTGTTGCTTTAGCAGGAAAGCAGAGTGCAAGAGACACGGGGTCATGGTAGCTGCCACCAAGATTTCAGAGAAAGTTAGGAAGCCAGGCAGTGTGCTATGGTGTTGAAGTCCCTGGAAGGCGGCCCCCGGGGTGATAGATGATTGGATAGATATGACAGTGACGCTGGACAACAGGAGAATTACCCAGGGAAACCTTTAAACAGATTGCAAAGTAAGCCCAAAAGAGTAGCCATGTGGAATAAGGATGTTTGGTCTGAGCCTCTTTCATCCGGTGTCCGGGAAGTGTGTAACCCCCAATACACCCCCATCATCATCTTTAATCAGGAACGTTTAATTGAGTTTGTCTTTCAAATTCCGAACATTTTTTTGGACAGGGTCTCATCCTATAGCCCAAGCCGACCAGAAAACACACTCTGTAGCAAATGCCAGCCTCGGACTCAGTCTTAAATCCCTTCTACCCAGTCTCCTCATCGCTAGAACTACCGGAATGTGCCACCACCCACAGTAGGACTTGAACTTTTGATCAGTGCTGCAATAGTTAATCTGGAAACTCTTATAGACAGCATAATACTATGAGATGCACATGGACCTCCAAGTTCAGGGCTGGATGCAATGGTTTGGAGGCCAAATACCCCTGTGAGAGCTCGTGCGTTTGCATGGATATGTGATCACCATGGAGACACACCTCTGACTCTGTGGATGAAGGTGTTCCCAAAGGGCTTTCCCTGAGGAGGAAAGGCTTGTCTGGTTGTGGGTGGTGCATCCTATGCCTGGGCTCTAAACTGAGTAACAGGAGAAAGGAAACTGAGCACCAGCATCCATCTTGCTGTGCTTCCTGGCTCGGATTCAGTGTGACATCACTTTACCCTCTGATTGCCACGCTGTCCCCACTATGATTGACAGGATCCCCAGTGCCTTCTCCTTAAATTGCTTCTTATCAGTTCTTTCATCATGGCAATGAGAACAGTATCCAGTGCTTCCCATTGCCCAGCACAGTTCAGATGGGGCATTCTGTGGACCTTCAAGAGATGGAGCTTGGTGGGAGAGACTTGGGTCATCAGAGGCTTGTCCCTAAAAGCAACCGTGGGACACTGGCTGCTCCTATTTTCTTATCTTAACCTCTGCAGGGTTTTGCTCCATCATGCGTTTCTCTTATGATATGCTGCCCTTATCAGAAGCCAGAACATAAAGGTCACATAATTATGGTCTGGGACTTTCAAAATGAGCCTATTGTATTTACAAGTTAATTACCTCAGACATTTCTTTGAAGTAACACAAAGCTGGCAAAAAGGGCAGAGTCTTTATATTTATGACAGTCTAGAATCATGTGGGAAGAGAGTCTCAATGGAACACTATCTACATCAGTGTGGAATGTGGGCATGACTGGGGCGTTATCTGGATTGCGGTCATTGAGGTGTAAAGATTCACACACTATGGGTGGCTACATTCCCCAGGCAGGACATTCTGAACTGTTGAAGAGTAGACCAAGCTGCCTGAGCGTCAGCATGCGTGCGTGAATTTGCAGATCTCTGGTCTTGTCTGAGGGTGTGGCCGGACCAGTTATTTCCAGTTCTTAACCTTTCACAGTGATGGGCTGGGACCTGGAATTGTCAGTCAAGCAAACCCCTGCTCCCTCAAGTTTGTTAGCGTGTACCGCAGCGACAGGAAGTAAAATAAAACCGATATTAATCTTATTTTAATGTTTGATATTTTTAATAAAAAACATTTTAAAATTAGTAAGTGTAACATCTATTTCTATTTGTACCTAGTGGATCCTGGACACAGTGATTAGTTCCAATAATTTGAATAATTGGAATTATTTCCCTAAGCATCAAACTTAATAATTTTCAATAACAACAAAAACTTTTCTTGAAAATAAACCTATGTTGTTCTTTTTTAAAGTTAATTTCTTTTTCACGTCTTTGTAATGCTGGCATTGAACACGGGGTTGTATGTGTGTGTGTTACACAAACTCTCTCACATTTGTCCTAGTCCCCACCTAATTTGAAATCAATTCTGAACCAATAGAGGCAAAAAGTGAAAAATTTTTGAATTGTAAGATAACAAATTGGTGACAAGTCATATCTTATGAGGTGCTTAGAAGAAATTTATAGTCTTGAATGTGCATATTTTAAAGGAAGTGATATAAAATTGATAACATACACAGCCACTTCAAGATGTAACACTGATATAACTGACACAGGCACATCAGAAAGGTAGTTTTTGTTTTGTTTTTTGTTTTTTGAGGCTTCTCTGTGTAAGAGCCCTAGCTGTCCTGGAACTTACTCTGAGTACTCTGAGGACCAGGCTGACCTCAAACTCACAGAAATCTGCCAGCTTCTGCCTCTTGAGTGCTGGGATTAAAGGCATGCACCACCACCACCCAAGAAAATTTTTAAAAAGCAAGTTAAACCTTAAGACAATAAAATAAAAAATAATGATGAGTATCAATAGCGTATCTGACTAGAAAACAAGATCTGGCCCTGTAAGATGGTTCAGCGGATAACAGCATTTTCCACCACATCTGACGATCTGAATTTTATTCCTGGGATCCACTTGAAGGAAGAAGAGAACTAACTCCCTCAAGCTGTCCTCTGACTTTCATGTGTGTGCTGTGGCACATGTGTATCCACATACATACACACGTGTGCACACACACACATGCACACGTGTGCATACACATACATACACACATGTGGGGAACCCCAGAGCAAAGTTAGCATCTTAACAGCCGTCTGCCCTACTACTCTCTTAGATACTGACATACTGGTAATTTTCCGTTCTCCTGTGACTGTTCTCCTGTTAAACATGATGCAGCCTGACACTGAAACAGTCCCAGCTGCAGTCTTATTGTATAGCAAGTTATCTTATATCAGGATACCTGCATCCTGCTTGTAAGGACATTCTGCCCCCCTCACGTCCTCCGTTTGGTCCATTTCCTCATTTCTCCACTACTTAAACCCTGTTATTTTATTCATTAAAAGAGAGTTGATCAGAATAGTGTCTTGTCTCCATCTCTCACACCTCTTGTCTCTTAATTCTCACTCTCTCCCTCAGGGTCCCCATCAATTGACCCCGCTGGCTGGGGCACACACATGTTTACACACATGCATACACACACATGTGCACACATACATACACACATGTGCACACACATACACACATGTGCACACAATACATACACACATGTACACACACATACACATGCATGCACACATACATACACACATGTGCACACATACATACACATGTGTGCACACATACATACATGCATGTGCACATAATACATACACACATGTGCACACACATACATACACACAGTGCACACACATACATACACACTTGTGCACACATACATACACACATGTGCACACATACATACACACATGTGCACACACATACACACATGTGCACACAATACATATACACATGTACACACACATACACATGCATGCACACATGCATGCACACATACATGCACACATGTACACACACATACACATGCATGCACACATACATACACACATGTGCACACAATACATACACACATGTGCACACACATACATATACACATGTGCACACACATACGTACACACACACATGCACACATACACAATGATAAAAGAACAAGATGCAACAGGGCTCTAACTACTGCCAACCATATCAGTCAACGAGTCTGTAATGACAGCCAGGCAGAGGGTCCAGGCAGAGACCCTGCAGTTCTTACTTTCCCAGGACCATAGACACCGATCAAACAATGACAGCTATAGATACTGTAAATGCCATGGGAGACTACAGAGTAGCCTGAGATTGAGGAGCAAGAAGACCACCCAATCAGAGATGCTGGGACAGCTCCCCAGGACAATCTGCTATGCTGAGCTCTGAATGAAAAGAGATGGGTGCAGAGCAAGCATGTAGCCCTTGATGTAAGATAGCCCAGACAGCCTGAGTAATTGAAAGAAGCGTGGCCGTGTACCCAGAGCACACTGGTATCAGGAGGCAGAGGGTGGCAGGGGCCAGAACACTCACAGGCCTTTTAGGGCACCCACTGCAGTTTGAACTGAAATCTTCTGGGCAGAGGGAAGCAAAGGGAGAGTTTCAAGCAGGAAAGTAACCACAGCAGCCTGTTCCAACACACCCAAATAATGCCTTCTTCCCGAAGCCGCCACGAGCTGTCCCTGCCGTGGCTTTCTCTACCACTGAACAGAAAGACGAGAGTGCCCACACCCCGCCATGGCTCCACTAAGGTTCTCTTACTTACGGGTATACAACAGAGTCTAGGCTCCTCAGCTATCATTTAGAGCCACCCTCATCTGGCCCTCCTCCTAACTCATTCCACATACAAACCCAACTGCTGATTGGGTGGTCATAGGGATTTCTCACAGTTTTGAAGATTTACGAATGTTCTGTCTTCTTGATAAATTTATTAATATGGAGTGACCTTTGTCTTTTCCACCAGGTTTTGGCTCGGAGTCTATTTTATCGGCTATCGGGACATGGACACCAGCTGGTTTGGGGTTTCTATCCACTGAACAACTGACTTCTGCCTCAGAATACGAAATCAAACTTAGTGTGTGTGCCTTTGCCAGGTAGGGACAACAGGACAATGGGAATAGAAATGACAAAGGCACAGTGGGGAAATAGGACTATAAATCCATGCCCCTGTCCTTCCCTCAGCCTGGCATTCTAAAACAAAGGTCAGCAAACTGGACAACCCCAATTCCTGGCAGCATTTTTGTAAATGCGGTAGTT
Source organism: Cricetiscus sungorus (assembly GCA_030556225.1). Taxonomy (NCBI): domain Eukaryota; kingdom Metazoa; phylum Chordata; class Mammalia; order Rodentia; family Cricetidae; genus Cricetiscus; species Cricetiscus sungorus. The sequence continues at coordinate 26,627,759 of JANBXA010000367.1, read as the reverse complement.
TGTTGTTGTTCTGTTTTGTTTTTGAGAGAGTAGTTAAACCCAAAAATTGCAGGGAACAAAGCATAGTCCAATTGATACAAGCTTTATTTGGGGGCTGCATCTAGGACCGAATAGTTCAGCTGCATCCCCCTAAGTAAAGTTTTAGAGAGTGGTCCACGCTGGCCTCTTGAAATCCTTTTTATAGGAGAGCTGAGGCATTCAGTGTGGTGAGGTGACTGTTACACAGTTAGAAAGATACAATGAGAGGGGAGGAACAGGGCAGGGATAGATATACATCATGTGAACGGGGTCCCAAGTTTAATGTAGGTTGAAAAACATGTTTTGTGCTTCTAATCAACTCTAAGAAACAGGAGCTTCTTCTTAATTACAAATAGAAAGCTTAACTTGGAAGGATGTAACACAGGACAAACAGGAGCTTATTCTTTAACTATTGCAGGGATTTACACAGGACAAACAGGAATTTATTCTTTAACTACAAACAAATTAACCTGCCCAGGGCAAACAGGAACTTATTCTTAGCCGTCTTAACTGCTAGCAGAAACCTTAAACTTCAAGGGATATAGTTCGTTCCCGTTTTGGAACAATACCCACATTCCCACATCCCTGACCCCTCCAGTTGTATCCTCAGGCTGTGCCCTGAGTAGTGGACACCTGGTTATATTGAGATCTAATAACTATCAATTGAATGACACCAAGACAGGATTTATGTATCTAATTAAAGTGTCAATGATGCAGAAACAGAAAAGTCAAAGTCCCTTTGATGGCTGAAGCAGAGTTACTGTCTAGGAGGGTCCCAGAGATGAGAATGTGCGTCAGTCATAAATTTCATCTCATGCACCCTTCTTTGCAATGTTTCTTTGAATAGTCTGCCAGGTTATCTCTAATTTCTGAGTGGTTTTGTGTAGGAGCAACAATTTTCTCTTAGAGCCATATAAAACTATTTGCTCTACATAGTGCCCTATCATACTCTAGAACTGTTTCAGCTAACGAATCTATCTGCCTGTTGATGCATCTGGGTCTATTTGGTTTTAATAAGTACCTTCCCTGTTCGCCAGTAGGCACTACAGGTGGCCGTTTTGTCTTGCGTGGCAGTGAGTTTCCTTCCAACAACTGTCTTCTGTAACTACATCCGCTTGTTGTTCCTTTTCAGCTACTATTGCCTAAGAAACACAAACACGAGACTCAGCGCCCACGAGGAGTTTATTGAGAGAGGGGAGAGAAAGGGGGGTAGCTGGTGGCCAACCGAAGGCAGGGGAGAGGGGGGTCAAAGAAAGAGAGAAGGGGCCCCAGAGAGAGAGAGAGAGAGAGACACACAGAGAGACACACAGAGAGAGAGAGACAGAGAGAGACAGAGAGAGAGAGAGAGAGAGAGAGGTGCACTTGGCACGCTAGCTTTAAAAGGGGGGCTTGCACATGTGTAACTGGGTCCCCTGCGCAGCCAGGTAAAGCCTAACATAGTGATGACATGGCCATGAGCGGTTCCAAACACCGCTGAAGCCAGAACATCTTGTCAGTGCCCAGGAGGACAAGAATGCTCGTCAAAGGCAGGAGGGGACTCAGGCAAACGTGGGGCATTCATCTGAAGCATCCGCTTAGCTGACCCAGCTGAAGAGACAGGATGCATCATATGGGCTGGATTGGTCCACATCAGCTTTCAGCAAGTCCAGATTTCACAGTCATTTCACAGTTTGCAGTCTGCAGCTGATTTCTGGATGGTGTCTATCAGCCAAATCTGATGAGACAGATATAGACTAGGGACAGAAGTTAAAGTTTAGGAACTTAGAGGAAAATAATAAGTTCTAATCATTTGGAACTTTCAGGCTCCCTCCCCTCCACCTTCTCCTCACTCCACCCCCCCCATCCACTCCTCAGAGGGCCTTCCTCGAGTAATCAACAAAGTTTGTCAGATCAGTTGAGGCAGAACCAAGTCCCTCCCCACTGCATCTAGGCTAAGCATGGTATCTCTCCATAGGGAATGGGCTCCAAAAAGCCAGTTCATGCAGTAGGGATAAGTCCTGGTCCCACTGCCAGTGACCCCATAAACTGCCCAAGCCACACAACTGTCACCCTCATCACAGGGCCTAGTTCGGTCCTATGCAGGTTCCCCAGCTGTCAGTGAGCTCCCACTTGCTCAGGCCAGCTGTTTCTGTGGGTTCCCCAGCATGGTCTCCACCCCTTCGCTCCTCCCTCTCTTCAACTGGACCCCAGGAGCTCAGTCCAGTGCTTTGCTGTGGATCTCTGTATCTGCTTCCATCAGCTACTGGATGAAGGCTCTATGATGACAATTAGGGTAGTCATCAATCTAATTACAGGGGAAGGCCAGTTCAGGCACCCTCTCCTCTGTTGCTTAGTGACTTAGTAAGGGTCATCCTTGTGGGTTCCTGGGAATTTCCCTAGTTCACGGTTTCTTGCTAACCCCATAATGGCTCCCTCTATCAAGATATCTCTTTCCTACTTCTCTGTCCTTTCCCCGACTGGATCTTCCCAATCCTAAATGTTCTCCTCCCCCCTCCCCTTCTCCTCTCCCTACTCCCCTACCACTCTCTCCCCATGCTCCCAATTTACTCAGGAGAGTTGTCTACTTCCCCTTCTGGCGGGGGTGGGGGGAGGTGGTGGTGGTGGTGTCCATTTTGTCTTTCTTAGGGTCCTCCTTGTTTTCTAGCTTCTCTGAGGTTATCCTTTGTTCTACGTCTAATATTCACTTATGAGTGAGTACATACCATATTTGTCTTTCTGTGTTGCGTTACTTCACTCAGAATGTTTTTTTTTCCTAGTTCCACCCATTTGTCTGCGAATTTCATGAGGTCATCATTTTTTACAGCTGAGTAGTACTCCATTGTGTAAATGTACCACATTTTCCTTATCCATTCTTCTATTGATGGGCATCTAGGTTGTTTGCATTTTATGGCTATTACAAATAATGCTGCTATGAACATAGTTGAGCAAATACCCTTGTGGTATGAGTGTGCATCCTTTGGGTATATGCCCGAGAGCGGTATTGCTGGGTCTTGAGGCAGGTTGATTCCCCATTTTCTGAGAAACTGCCATACTGATGTCCAAAGTGGCTGTACAAGTGTGCACTCCCCCCTGCAATGGAGGAGTGTTCCCCTACTCTACATCCTCTCCATCATAAGCTTTCATTGGTGTTTTTTTATTGTAGCCATTAAATAAAAGGACAGCAAAATGTTGCATCTAAAATCTGTTTATTCTTTAGTATGAAGCCTGTTAGCAAGGCAAACCTGTCTGCAGGAGGCCTGGTAGTTCTGGAAAAGAAAAATGAGCTAACACTGTGGCTACAGCCTTGTGGGTGGGGGAGCTGGTTACCTCCTGCTGTTAAAATGACAAAGCTACAGTTAGCCTAGCTGGCAATGTCATCAGTAATCTGAGAAGGATACATTATAGCAGGAAATATAATCTAAGTGGCCTATGTGCCAGCTAAAATAACAGAGACTCACCCATGACCTAGATGGTCACCCTAGGCTCCTGTGGTCTGGATGGCTTCACTGGGGCAGAGGTCCCAGGACAGCACCCGTCTTTGGCCATCTGAGAGGCTTTCTGTGGAGGAGGAACTTGCGGGACTGACCTCACTTTGTCTGTGCAAAGTGAGGCAAGCGACTCTATAGTGTCCTGCTTGTCCACAGTTTGGGTTGGGCCCTGGTAGTGGGCAAGGCATTGGGGCAGTCTTTCCCAGTGTTCAGCATTACCACAATCCAGGCGAAGTCATGGCACATCAACTTTCTGGAGGCCTTGGGTTTACTGCTAGAAACTGGCGATGTCTGTCAGTCATGGCCCATCCACTTTCTGGAGACCTTGGGTTTACTGCTAGAAACTGGCGATGTCTGTCAGTCATGGCCCATCCACTTTCTGGAGACCTTGGGTTTACTGCTAGAAACTGGCGATGTCTGTCAGTCATGGCCCATCCACTTTCTGGAGACCTTGGGTTTACTGATAGAAACTGGCGATGTCTGTCATAGTAAGCTATTTCCATTAAACACCATGGATGCCAGAGTCCCTAACAAGTCAGAGGACCGTTCTCTGCTAAGTGTAAGTTTTGTTTGTTTTTAATTATTTGATTTTGGATACAGGAGGCTGATTAAGGCTCATTGCTATAGTTAATTACAATAGTACTTAGCATGACTGCAAATATAGGTTTGAACACATTAAAGAATCCTTCATGAGGTAACTGACCACCAATTTTCACTAACTATCATGTCTTAATTATCTTTAACAATTTACAACACATCAGTAGTTTTTATAAGGCAAGGACTTTATAGCTTTATCTCTGTTAAGTTTGAGACCTAAAAAATAACAATTTCTGAATTGAAGCTCTTTTAGTAGTAAAATAAAACGTTTGGTCATAAATGCAGTCCATGGCAAAGTTATACTTTCCTGACCCTTACATCGTATACCATTACAGAATATCACAGTCTTTTTTTTTTTTTTATGATTCAGTTTAGCAAAATGACTAAAACTAACAAAGTAGCAAAGACAAGGAGATGAAATAGCCATTCTCAAATCAGTGTCTGTTATGTCTGAATAGACAAACCTTTGGTAAAGAGAGACCCTTTGCCAGCCTGCTTCATAAGACAGAAACACCCCAGTTTTTGCCCTGACTCTCTCTCTCTCTCTCTCTCTCTCTCTCTCTCTCTCTCTCTCTCTCTCTCTCTCTCTCTCTCTCTCTCTTCCTCTCTCTCTCTCTCTCCCTCTCTTATTTATTAAAGTTATATATTAATAAAGATCATACCTTAAAACATTTTATAAACTTAAAATATCTTATAGCCTTACACATTTAAATATTTTAAAAGCTGGTCCTTAAGAAATATTCAGGTTTATTTTAGTTTAAGTTTTCTGTAAAATTCCAAAATTTCCCAAAGTGTAAATTTCCTGAAGTTTAAAATCTCTAAACTGTGGGCTCTTGCAATATCAAAAATAAAATATGCATGGCGTTATGTGGCAGATGAGGGCAGGGCTAGGTCTCCCACTCTCGGGGTTGGATCAACTATGCTCTTATCAACAGGGTCAGCTCTACTGTGCTCAGCAGACAAAGTGCCAAGCTTGCTCAAGGGGTCAGCTCCCTCACCGTCCCTTCCTTTCTCCTTTCTCCGTTCTCTTCGCTCTCCCTTTCACCCATAAGACACCATACTGTACGTACTGCTCATTCTAATACAGTAATAACGGCCCTTCTGGCTGGTGCTGCAAAGTACAGGGTGGGCCCATGTTTTCTCTTTGGAGCCAGGATCAGCAGCCTCAGGCCTGTGTGTGGGTCTCTCTGTCTCACTCGGGTTGATATGAGGCTTGGCTGGATCACGCTTCCTCCTTACAAGGTGATCACTATAGTGCCCAACCTGCCTGGTGCCTGTAGCACGGGCTGGGCACTTGTCTGGAGTAGCTCGGGCCAGGGTTAGAATTCCCTGCCTTTGCTCAGTTGTGCTGTGTTCATTGCTGATTCTGGCCCAGGATGGGCCTGCGGCTCCTGCTAGATTGTGACCCCGTCTCAGATTGGAGAATACAGGGGGACACCGTCTGTGTCCATTGCCTATTCCAAGATAAGGTTTATATCTTAGCAAAAGATAAATGAAACCAACAAGCTTTTAGGCTTTTTACTTTACTCTCTTTCCCTGACAGACTTGGGTGGCTCATTTGACACAGGACGGAGAGTAAGCTTAAAGGAACGTGCTTGAGTCTAGAGGAGACCCATAACCCAGCTCTATAGCCAGCTTTTATGAAAGTAGGACAGCATAAAGCAGTTTTAACATTAGTCATAACCAAAAGACATTTGAATCCCTGCTAAACAGAACCCGGTGACCAGAAGGCTCAGAGATAAATTCTGAGCCCTGGCCATCAATGCAGCTATGGCAAGAGACGTCAACAGTGGTGGCCAATGGCTGGCAGCGGCAGAGAAAGCAAAACCCAAACCAATAAACACAGAAAGCTCCCACACTCAAAGAAGGACAGTCAGAAACAAACCAAGCTATCATTCATTCATTCAAATGAGCCCGACCCATTTCTGTCTCAGTTCCACGGTCACAACACCCCCCCCCAAACCCTACAAAACAGACAGACAAAACTGCTATAGCCAGGCTCAGACTCACCGCATGGTGCCACCATTGACCCCCACCATGCCCCAAAAGTTCCACTGTCATACTCTCCAAGAGCAGTATGGCCAAAGACCTTCCTTGACTGGAGGGGAAAGATTTCGGAACACAAGACAGAGGGCGATGCAACTTACCAGTCTTGTTACCCATGTGGCTCACCCTTTTCAGTCACCCCAAGTCAGAACATCCAAAGACACGCAAAAGACAAGACGTGACACGGAGCCAAAATGACACCATAAAACACAAGGCAACAACAACTTTGGGGCCATTCAGAGGTTCACCCGTTTGACCAAAGACATTCTCTTAACAAATGGGCCACCCCCTCTCTTTTTTCTTCAATTGCCTCCCCACACAGGCCAGGTGCTGGGACCCTACCAAAGGCCTGGACTTTTCCTAGTTCCCCTGTGCTCCTGGGGATGTCTGACTCATGGCGCTGACCCTCTCCTAACTGCTGGCTTGGCCTCCAGTCTGGGGAAGACGTAGAATCTGTGGCTGAGCTCAGAATTAACCAGAAATAAGCAGAGGACCGTGCAACATCTCCATTTGCCCACCAGAAACCATGCAGATAGATGTCATAGGAAACGGGAGTCTTCTATGACTTAACAAAAGGAGGCATCCATGTAAAAGAAAAATGCTTAGCCTCTTCCTTTTAAAGCCCCTTCTTTCATTCAGCCCTGGCCTAACATTCCGAAGTGCAAGCCCTGGGGTGTGTGTGTGGGGAGGGGTGACGGAGGGGTAGGAGGGCTTACCAGCCTCTCAAAGGTCCTAGACTGAAGCACCCAGCTTCGTAATGAGGGTGGACAGTCTGATCACTCGGGAACTCCGAATGTTAAATCTGAAAGTTGCAAGGAGAAAAACCAAGTCTACAGCTGTATAATCGAAGCACGCTTTGTTTTGGGGTGAAAGAGAGGTGAGGTGAGGGAGTGTAACTGAAAGCAGTGAAATGGGAAAAATTAATAAAAGTCTAAAAACTTAGACTCCAAAGCTTTCAAGCTCCTCTAAGTTCCCAAAAGGCAGCCAGACAGATACGGCTAAACAAAGAACTGGGTACCTGAGACCAGATGACACACCCCAGCTGTGTCAACATTACTCTGCCCTAAAGAAGATTAGATAGCCACCAACTCCTGGCCCAGGAGATAATTAACAAACTTATTTCCCCTACAATATCCTGTTTAATTGCATCCTGCCTAAACATAAAATTATTGTTTCATCCAATGTATCCATGAAAGCTTTGTAATCTTTCAGTCTTTTGGACTTACCCTTTAAAATCCCCCTCAGCTGTAGACAACATTCTGCATGCATAACTGCAGCTTAAAAGATAAGAAACTTGTGTTCTTGCATTGGGTGATTTGTCCTTGGTGGACTTTTTGGGTTCCGTGAACTGGGCATAGCATAATAAGACAATGCAGAGAGCCCACAATGGTGGCTGTGAGTTTGACACAGGAGAGACACACAATATTCCCAGAAGCAGCCAGGCAAAGCATTATTCAATAGCTGACACACACAGGTGAAGATCTAAAATAGATGGCACTTCAGGGACGTGGGGCCAATATGGTCAAAAGGGGTAATAGCAGAGATGTGAGGAGTTTGAGGAGCTCTGGACCACTTCTGCCATGTATGTACCTAGGGGTTGAGAGTGTGATGTGTACATCTGTATCCTGAGGGTTGAGAGAGGGATGTGTACATCTGTATCCTGAGGGTTGAGGGTGGGATGTGTACATCTGTATCCGGAGGGTTGAGGGTGAGATGTGTACATCTGTATCCTGAGGGTTGAGAGAGGGATGTGTACATCTGTATCCTGAGGGTTGAGAGAGGGATGTGTACATCTGTATCCTGAGGGTTGAGGGTGGGATGTGTACATCTGCATCCTGAGGGTTGAGGGTGGGATGTGTACATCTGTATCCTGAGGGTTGAGGGTGGGATGTGTACATCTGTATCCTGAGGGTTGAGGGTGGGATGTGTACATCTGTAATCTGAGGGTTGAGAGGGTGGGATGTGTACATCTGCATCCTGAGGGTTGAGGGTGGGATGTGTACATCTGCATCCTGAGGGTTGAGGGTGGGATGTGTACATCTGCATCCTGAGGGTTGAGGGTGGGATGTGTACATCTGCATCCTGAGGGTTGAGAGAGGGATGTGTACATCTGTAATCTGAGGGTTGAGGGTGGGATGTGCACATCTGTATCCTGAGGGTTGAGGGTGGGATGTGTACATCTGTACCCTGAGGGTTGAGGGTGGGATGTGTACATCTGTATCCTGAGGGTTGAGGGTGGTATGTGTACATCTGTATCCTGAGGGTTGAGAGAGGGATGTGTACATCTGTATCCTGAGGGTTGAGAGAGGGATGTGTACATATGTATCCTGAGGGTTGAGGGTGGGATGTGTACATCTGTATCCTGAGGGTTGAGGGTGAGATGTGTACATCTGTATCCTGAGGGTTGAGAGAGGGATGTGTACATCTGTATCCTGAGGGTTGAGGGTGGGATGTGTACATCTGTATCCTGAGGGTTGAGGGTGGGATGTGTACATCTGTATCCTGAGGGTTGAGGGTGGGATGTGTACATCTGTATCCTGAGGGTTGAGGGTGGAATGTGTACATCTGTATCCTGAGGGTTGAGAGAGGGATGTGTATATCTGTATCCTGAGGGTTGAGGGTGGGATGTGTACATCTGTATCCTGAGGGTTGAGGGTGGGATGTGTACATCTGTATCCTGAGGGTTGAGGGTGAGATGTGTACATCTGTATCCTGAGGGTTGAGAGAGGGATGTGTACATATGTATCCTGAGGGTTGAGGGTGGGATGTGTACATCTGTATCCTGAGGGTTGAGGGTGGGATGTGTACATCTGTATCCTGAGGGTTGAGGGTGGGATGTGTACATCTGTATCCTGAGGGTTGAGGGTGGAATGTGTACATCTGTATCCTGAGGGTTGAGGGTTGGATGTGTACATCTGTATCCTGAGGGTTGAGGGTGGGATGTGTACATCTGTATCCTGAGGGTTGAGGGTGGGATGTGTACATCTGTATCCTGAGGGTTGAGGGTGGGATGTGTACATCTGCATCCTGAGGGTTGAGAGAGGGATGTGTACATCTGTATCCTGAGGGTTGAGGGTGGGATGTGTACATCTGTATCCTGAGGGTTGAGGGTGGGATGTGTACATCTGTATCCTGAGGGTTGAGGGTGGGATGTGTACATGTGTATTCTGAGGGTTGAGGGTGGGATGTGTACATCTGTATCCTGAGGGTTGAGGGTGGGATGTGTGCATGTGTATCCTGAGGGTTGAGAGAGGGATGTGTACATCTGTATCCTGAGGGTTGAGAGAGAGGGATGTGTACATCTGTATCCTGAGGGTTGAGAGGGTGGGATGTGTACATCTGTATCCTGAGGGTTGAGAGAGAGGGATGTGTACATCTGTATCCTGAGGGTTGAGGGTGGGATGTGTACATGTGTATTCTGAGGGTTGAGGGTGGGATGTGTACATCTGTATCCGAGGGTTGAGAGAGAGGGATGTGTACATCTGTATCCTGAGGGTTGAGGGTGGGATGTGTACATCTGTATCTTGAGGGTTGAGAGAGGGATGTGTACATCTGTATCCGGAGGGTTGAGGGTGGGATGTGTACATCTGTATCCTGAGGGTTGAGGGTGGGATGTGTACATCTGTATCCTGAGGGTTGAGAGAGAGGGGTCACCCTCTGTATTTTTACTGTGCCTGATGGGCATCTGTGACAAGTGCTCTAGTAAAGTTCATATGACCCTGTCTCCCATCAAAGGTGCCATGGGTCCTTAATTGGAACACAAAAGATTGATTGCTTTGTATGAAAGGTAAAATGCCTTCCTGAATATGCATCATGTCTCCTACAGGATTAATAGGGGCAGCCTCCATAAGCTTCTGGCCAACAGTCAACAGTAATCTCTAGTTTGATCTTAGAGAAAGCAAGTATAGGCAACAGGTGTTTTAGAAGTCAGATTAGTGTCTCCTTTTGGCAACTTGCTGGTGAATAATCTCCAGACCCTGGCATTTGAAACCTTAGCATAGAGGGGGAAAGAAATCTGAAACATCTTTCATTACCTTAAATCACTTTCTTATACTTTCAGAACTTTATTTTACACACCTTAAAACAGTTTCTTATACCTTCAGAATGGTCTTAAGCATCTGCATCCTTGACCTTCAGAACACTTTCTTAGACCCTCATTGCTTGGGCTGTGTTTTCACAAATGGCTTCACCAATGGCCTCTCCTGGGCTCTCTTTAGAGTCCTGCCACAAGGTGTCAAGTTTCAGATTCTCTCCATGACCCCTTCATGTCACCACCTAGGTGACTCTTGCATTACAAAGTTCGGCTACCAGGATACGGTCCATTCCTGTAGGAGTAAGTGGAGGTGCAGCTTTAAGATCTTATTTTAAAAAGCAGTGTGTTTAAAAATCCTATCATAAACACTGCTTTTATGGTTTTTGTTTTCATGACAGGAATTATACAAAAAATAGAGAAAACAGGGATGGGGGTTTAGCCCTGTTGAAGAAGAGATGAATAGGGAACTGAACCAGCCTTTGACATCCTGATACAGAGCAACTTCCTAACCCTATTAGGACAATCTGTTGGTTAAGAGGGAGTTCTGTTGGACTATAAACATCCACATGTAAAAGCTACCCTGGACAGGGATAGTTAGGAAGAAATAGAGGAGGAGAGAGCAAGTTTAGATATAAAAGATTTTCGGATCATTTGTCCAGTGGCAGAAGCTGCCACCCTTGAAAATTGAGCATGCCAGTTTAGGTCATTGAAATGTACCAAGGCCAAGAGACAGGAGGGACAAGGTCACGGAGGGCAGATGTGCTTAAGGAAGCTGCAGACAGATCCTAGGTGGAGGAGGCAAGGAAACAGGGAGGGTTCCAAGAGAGAGAGAGAGAGAGAGAGAGAGAGAGAGAGAGAGAGAGAGAGAGAGAGAGAGAGAGAGAGAGAGTAAATGCCTTAGTAACTAGAGAGTTGGCCATAGGGTAGGGACCTGGAAGGTGTAGCAGGCTCCAGGAGCCAGAAAGAGGACACTTGCTGAGTAGGGGAGGAGAGATAGATAGATAGATAGATAGATAGATAGATAGATAGATAGATAGATAGGTAGGTAGATAGATAGGTAGGTAGGTAGGTAGGTAGGTAGGTAGGTAGGTAGGTAGGTAGATAGATAGATAGGTAGGTAGGTAGGTAGATAGATAGATAGATAGGTAGGTAGGTAGGTAGATAGATAGATAGATAGATAGATAGATAGATAGATAGATAGATAGATAGATAGATAGGTAGGTAGATAGATAGATAGATAGATAGATAGATAGATAGATAGATAGATAGATAGATAGATAGATGGATAGATAGATAGAGCAGGTGGAGGGAGAAGGGGCTAAAGGGGTGAATTCTAGAATTTGGAATCAAATATGGAGTGTAGCAGAAGCCAGCAGAAACAAATGATCCATACATATCTTAGGAGAGTCAAATCAGCAACTTGAGTCAGATGGAAATGTTGAGACCTGACCATGGCTGAAAGGTAAGCGTAGGATCCTCTACCAGTGCTACCTGAAGAGGAAGTGGGTAGTATTTGGAGACCCTTGTACATTAGGATATGGGGTAGGTGATGAAAAGAGAATGCAGGGGTGGGTGGCCTGAAGATTAACCTTTTTTATTTGTGTATAAGAAGTTCTGCTGTGGCCAGAGCACAAGACATCCTTTAATAGTGTGTTCTAATTTATTGGTAAGTATGCAATGAGTGCAAAGGAAGGTTCCAGTCAGTGATCCAGGACCCCAAGGCTTTTCTGTAACCCGGAGAGAGAAGAGGCAAGTAAAGTCCAAAAGATGTCAGGCTGGGGTCTGGAGCAGGGCCCGGTGAAGCTTACAAAATGGCTTAGTAATGGATACAAGAAGGGGGTCCTGTGAGGTGTCAATGTCCAATTCATATAGGGGACAAGTGAGAAGAGAAAAGGAAGAAATCCAAGAGCATAAGAAGCTGGCCATCCCCAGGAAGGACAAAATTTCATAGTTGGCAGAAACTGAGTGACTGAATTAAGTGTTTTCTATCTTGGAAAATGGCCTTGGGAGTTGGGGTGATAGCTAATCCCAGGTAAGTAACCTGAGGGGTGAACAGCTGGACCTTAGAAGGGAAGACCTTATGTCCCCAGCTGGACAGAAAGCTAATAGGGTAGAGGTTTCAGCCTGGTTAATTTTGCAGGGTTAGACTACAGCTATGAGTTGTATAAGCTTGGATTTACAAAGAGACAGAGACAAAAAATTGGAGGCTAGAGCCTGTCCAAATAGTGGTGGGCTACCCCAGAACCCCTGGGGTATGACAGTCCAGGAGAGATGGGTGGGAAGATGAGTATCCAGGTCAATCTAAGTAAAGGCAAAGATACTTTGTGACTAGGGATAGAGAGGTATGGGGAAAAAGGTCTAGTGCAGAGAAATGGTAGGTCTCTGAGGGGATGGTAGAGAGGAGAGTCTAGGGGTTGGGTACCACAGGGAGGAGGGGAACCGCTGTTGAATTGGTGTGTCAGAGATCCTGAACCAAATGGTAGGTTCCATTGTGGGCCCCCCTTTTATAAATCACAAGTATGGAGATATTAAAAGGGGAAGAAGTAAGCTCAGAAGATTCTTTCTTAGACATCGGGTAAGAGGCTTAAACCTTCTGAGTCTGTGGAGAGACTGGTTATTGAGCTGGGTGGTATGTTTAGTGAGTTTTGGTGAGGCTGACAAGGCTCTCCAAGTGAGGAGAGATGAGTCCCTAAAACTCCATCAGGATTAAGTATGTGCCCCCAGTATCCATAAAGAGAGAGATAGCTTGCTCTGGTACTGTGATGTCAACCTGAGGCTCCACGTTGTATATGGCAGTGGTCAGATCAACTGGGTCGCCTCAGTTGCCCATGGCCAGATGTAGGAGCTTGGCTCGAGAGCTGTCCAGGCTTGATATCCCCATGCTGTAAAGGACACGTGGGCAGTCAGCACCCCAATGCTCTTTTTGATGGCATTTTGGACATGCTCTGGGTGGTTTATGAGGGTTCAGATAGGCCAGGCTTCAGTGTCCCTTCTGACTGCATTTGAAACAAGGTCCCGGAGTTTCTCGGGCTTTGGGAGGCCAGGGAGCCTAGGCAATAGCTATGCCCAGCTATGGCACATCAAGTATTTTTATTTTCAGGCCTTTTCATTTCCCCCATGGTATACCTTATAGGTCACTACTAAGATTGGTCCTTTCTCTAGACATTTAAGTTTGGCCTTAATGTCAGGGAAACTACAGGAAAAGAGCTGTTTTCCCTCTGGGGTCTTGGGATCCAGATTGGTATAAGAGGGCCTTTGTACGGGGGGGGGGTATAGGATTTGCAATGGGTTATCATGTTTGTCCTGGATCTTCTTCATAATTTACTCTTTAACTACCTTGTGAGGATCAGCTAGGAGGAGGCAAGTTACAAATTGATCCCCAGGCAAGAATGCCCCTGGGATATTGCCACTCCATCCAGGGTCCCTGTCAGGGACTGCCTTAGCCCTGCCGATGTGTGCAGCCTGTGGCTGAGGAAGGAGAAAGGAAACCCCCGAGGCTGGGAAGGAAAAGGAGTACGAGTTGAGGCTTGTTAGTGTGTGTTTTCCTTAGGTTTCTATTGCTGCAGTGAGCCACCATGACCAAAGAGCAGCGTGGGGAGGAAAGGGTTGATTTGTCTACACTTCAGCATTGCTGTTCATCACCGAAGAAGTCAGCACAGGAACTTGAACAGGGCAGGATCCTGGAGGTAGGGGCTGAGGCAGAGGCCACGGAGGGGTGCTGCTTACTGGCCCACTCAACCCACCTTCTTATAGAACCCCGGACCAATCGTCGAAGGATGGCATTGCCCACCATGGGCTGGGCCCTCCCGCATTGACCACTAATTGAGACAATGCCTTACAGCTGGATCTCATGGAGGCATTTGCTCAGCTGAGGCTCCTTCCTCTGATGACTCTGGTTAGTGTCAAGTTGACACCCAAAACCACCCAATACAGCATGGTTGAAAATAGAGGACTTGGGCCTCACAGCCTGGAGGAGTTGTTTTTCCTCGGTTGGCTTATGCCAGCTTTCAATCAAGATAGCAGTGAGGCCACATGGCAAAATCCATCCGTTCCAACCCTCGCAAAGCATCAGAAAGAGAAATCGGGAATGGAGGTTCTCATTCTACTTCCCTAATTGCTTATAGTATTTGTAGGATCTAGGCTGCTGTTAGGCAGCCATTTGTATAGACTATCTAACAGGTATTGATGCAAAATTCAATTGCAAAAGCAAATAGGTTTAGGGCCCTTTAGGTTGGGTGCCAGGAGCAGAGGTTGGGGGTTTTCTAAGAGGCATCCCAAGGGGAGATGGACCATGGATGGGGGAGGGATGTCACTGCAGACTGTGGTCTAGGGCATCCCCCGACTCAGGGAGGACTAGAGGAAGACACAACTCATCCAGCGGCTCATCACCACATTCAACGGGGCTTAGCCTAGCTAAGCCAGAGTAGAGGCTTGGCCCCTGGCACCGCAGCTGTTGTGGAGACCAGAAGGTGAGGATGAAAACTGAGCTCTAGGAGGAGGTTTGCGTCCATGGGAAAGGATCAGGAGTGGCGTTACAGAAGCCATGGGGGCCTAGAGGAGCTGTGAGATTACAGGTGCCAAGGTAGGAGGATAGGATCAGGTGAAGAGGGCTAGCCATAGCCTTAAAGACCGCTGCTAGGGGTACCTCCATCTCCAAGAGTACCTGAGGGGTTCCAGACACTCAGCACTCACTTCCTGTGACTCAGAAGCGTTTACACTGGCCAAAGGTGGGGGGACTTACCTAGTTGCCACTGGTAAATGGGGTGCTAGGTGAGTAGGAAGGTGAGTCTGTTTCAGAGGTGAAGGATGGGGTCCCAGTGCAGCTTAGATCACGAGGAGGACATACAGGCACTAGGACAGCCTAAGCATTGCAGCTCAGATGGAAAGGCATCATGGCAGTTGGGAGCCAAGGAATTCCACAAAGACATACCACACAACAAACCTCACACACGAGATTTATTGGGATGGAAAGAACCAGGATGGTGGCTGCCTCTGTTTGGGTAAGAAACAGCAGGGAACTGAACAGAAGGCAGGGTTTATATAGAGTTTCTTTCCGGGAAGGTGTGGAACTTTTCAGGGTGAAGCTTTCCCAGGTGGGGACTGATGAGATGTCAAGTCCAGAGCTTGGGATTTTGAGTGTTCTGTAGGTGGGACCTGGCAGCTGGAGGTTCTCAGGCAAAGGGCCTGGACACTCGTGTGCCTTCAGGGACTTACAGAGCCCACTCTGTAGACCAGGCTGGCCTCAAACTCAGAGATCTGCCTGTCTCTGCCCCCCAATTGCTTGGATTAAAGGTGTGTGCCACCACTGGCCATCTTGAAGTCCTTTTTATAGAAGAGATAAGGTGTTCACAGAGGCAAGAGAGTTGGTATACATTGTTAGAAAGATATGATGAACAAAAAGAAAACAGAAAAGAAAAGAGAGAAAGAAAGATACAATGAAAGGGGAGGAACAGGGTAGGGATGGATAGACATCATGTGAATGGGGTCCCAAGTTTAGTGTAGGCTGAAAAACATGTTTTGTAGTTTAAATCAATTCTAAGGAACAGGAACTTATTCTCAATTACAAATAGAAACCTTAACTTGGAAGGACCTAACACAGGTAAAGCAGGAACTTATTCTTTAACTATTGCAAAGATTTACACAGGACAAACAGGAATTTATTCGTTAACTACAAACAAACCTTAACCGGCCCAGGGCAAACAGGAAGTTATTTCTGAACTGGATTAACTGCTAACTGCTTTAACCTGCAAAGGATATTGTGCCTGTTTTGGACTCTCTGGTGTGTGTGTGTGTGTGTGTGTGTGTGTGTGTGTGTGTATGTATGTGTTGAGACAAGGCCTCACTTATCTTTGCCTTGGCTGGGCATGAAACGTAGACCAGGCTGACCTTGAACTCTCGAAGATCAACCTGAACCTGTCTTTCAAGTGTTAGAATTAAAGGCTCCTTCTACCATGGCCACTTTGGGATACTGAGCCATACCCGTTCATTCAGATATTGTTTGCAGCGGATCCCATTACACCAGGCCCAGGCTGAGTCACTGAAGTCGGGAATGGGAACAAAGCCTGGCCTTGCACCAACAGGGAGTTCCAGGCTTGGAACCTGCAGGGAGACTGCAGGTTCACCACCCTTACTGGTGCATGCAGCTAGATCATGCCTGACTTCCTACATTACTCACGCTTTATATAAAGAGCACACATTGTTGTATAGTCGGT
This sequence comes from Cricetiscus sungorus, assembly GCA_030556225.1. Taxonomy (NCBI): domain Eukaryota; kingdom Metazoa; phylum Chordata; class Mammalia; order Rodentia; family Cricetidae; genus Cricetiscus; species Cricetiscus sungorus. The sequence continues at coordinate 26,611,386 of JANBXA010000367.1, read as the reverse complement.
GAAAAAAATGAAGGTCCTTAAAAAAACGATGAGTGTCCCACGAATTCTTTGTGTGCCTTAATCTTCAAGTGTTTCACACTTTTGTAGGCAAAACAAACAAAACAGTTCAGACCTTACTCTTCCAAGCTTGTGACTTTGAGAGAGAACACAGTGGAATAGTTCTACAGTGACCAGGTACACCGCTGGCTCCCTGTCTTCCTGCCCCAGGGGATCTAGGCTTTCCTGCTGTTTGGAATCTGGCTTTCAATTCTGAGTCCAAACAAATGTCAGTGCTCCTATGAGATACGTGTTCTAGCAAATGCTCCAAACTTGCAGCCATCCTTTGCCTCAGGCTTCCCAGTGCTGGGGTACAGGCCTGTATTCATAGCCATCCAGCTGTCCCTTCTGCCGCTGTACTAACACACTCTGACCAACAACAGCTTAGAGGAGGAAGGCATTGCTTGGTTTAGAGCTCTGGTCTTAGTCCATCACCGGGGGATGTCAGGGCAGGAACTCAGGGCAGGAACCCGCAGGCAGGGCTTGCTTGCTGCTACATATAACATTACCTTCTCTGGGGAACTCACTCACAGCCAAAGACATACAGCAGAAACCATGAAAATGCCACTTGTTAACTTGTAGGCTGGTTTTTGCTTAGCTAGTTTTCTTATATAATCGAGGACCCTTTGCCTAAGAATGGTTCCCCACCACACACAGTGGGCTGGGCCCTCCTACATCAGTTAGCAAAACAATCCCTGACAGACATGCCCACAAACCAAGCTCATCTCGGTGGTTCATCAACTGAGACTCCTTTCTTGGGAAACTCTACGCTGTGTCAAGCTGACAGTTAAAACTACCAAAGCCAACAACCTAAATTTAAAAAGAAAGTGTGTGTGTGTGTGTGTGTGTGTGTGTGTGTGTGTATCTGTGTGTGTATGTATATGTATATCTGTGTCTGTGTGTGTGTGTATCTGTGTGTGTGTGTCTCTGTGTCTCTGTGTGTGTCTCTGTGTGTGTGTATGTGTGTATGTGTATATCTGTGTCTCTGTGTGTATGTCTGTCTGTGTGTGTGTGTCTGTGTGTGTGTATCTGTGTGTGTATGTATATGTATATCTGTGTCTGTGTGTGTATCTGTGTCTCTGTGTGTCTGTGTGTGTGTGTCTGTGTGTGTGTGTGTCTGTGTGTGTATCTGTGTGTGTGTGTCTGTGTGTGTGTATCTGTGTGTATGTCTGTGTGTGTCTGTGTATGTGTGTCTGCATCTGTATTTGTGTCTCTGTGTGTGTGTATCTGTGTGTATGTGTGTGTGTATATCTGTGTGTGTGTCTGTGTGTGTCTCTGTGTGTGTATCTATGTGTCTGTGTGTGTGTATATCTCTGTGTGTGTATCTGTGTGTGTATCTATGTGTCTGTG